>JAUELO010456186.1:0-12792 GCA_032357855.1 Amphibolips quercusostensackenii | reverse complement strand
CTTCCGCATTGCCACACCCCGCAGGTTTATGTTTTGTCCCTTTAATTTATTCGTCCACGAAATAAATCATCAAGTGCAACTGCGATTGTTTTAAGATCAATAAATAATTTGTCCAAAGAGAGCATTCAGATTGATTCCAGTGACCTTCCAATCTACAGACACATTCTCGAATGTTCTAGCAAAAAGGGCAATTTTTAATAAAGCGTTCAAGAATAATTTGCAACCACACTAATGCATTCTAAACCAAAAACGAGCAGAACTTTATTAAAAAGATAAAATTTTGTTTATATTAAGTATTACCAAAAAAAAAAAATTTTTTTGAAAAGGTAGTTAAATTTTTATCAAAATACCTGATTCAACACAAAAAAAAGTAATTTTGAACCAGAAACAAACGGTAAACTTGAAAGTAGAAAAGTGATTATTATTTTTTTTATTAAAGAAAAAAATAATTACACAGAAGCAATTACAAAAAACATTCTAATACGAACAGTTTTGTGACTTTCTAACAATTTCAACCAAAGTTTTCAGAACATTGTTTAGAAAACAGATTGGTAAAATTAACTGATTGAAGTGGAACTTCTGTTAATTCAGTTGAAGAATCGCAAGCAATTTAAGATAAGTTAAATAGTAGATCATACATAAAGGGAGAGAGCAAAGTCTTTTCATGCCGAGGACAATGTTTACGAAACAAGTGGCAGCAAAGGACCGAACGCCAGAGCCTATCAGGAGTTTGCAAGCATTGACCAAGACATAGATGGCGCTTCTTAATGGCCTGTACTGTATTTTTCTTCTTGGGGAAGCGCAAAACGTCAATAGTACATGATTCTTCATTTGATACCTGCTATGTAATGTTGGACCGCATACCCTAACAACTCTATCTTATTGCAGCGTCCAATATTATATACGCATCTTCGTACGCCACACGAAAAAAAAAATTTACAGTCATTCTGCGAGCAGCAAAGCACGCTCATTTTTTGCGGCTACGATGAAAAATTGCTTATTCGATTCATTGCATACAAACAGCCTACGTCACCTATATCTGTATGTTTAAATACCAATTCATATTATAAATTGCAATGATGTAAATTTATCGAAATGATACATTTTTGAGGCTGGCTAAAAATAAAATATAATGCAAAATAAGAAACAAATATTAAAGTAATCATTATAAATAAAATTTGTACTTTCTTCTGCAATATGTGAATAAGCAGTCCCAGGCCAAGGTACATAAATAAATGTCATATACATTTAATATAATAGTTTTGAACATAGTGTAGAATAGTTCGCATTTTTGAATTTGAATTAAATATTAATTTTTAATGTTACGTCTGTTCAGCAAAAAAAATTATTTCATAATGTATTCATATTTTCAGAGAGTCTCTACATACACTAATATCAGAAATTGCATACTATGTGCGCGTGTAATTCTTCAATTTAAGAAGGTAAAAAATTTTTAATAATAATAAAAATTGTAAATAAATATTGATTACATAAGTTTATCTATTTTTACGATTGCACATAGATAATTGTTAAAAGATTTTTGATAATTTTAAAAAGATTTCTGAAGATTTAAGATATCTGTGGTTAAATTTTCAACTAAACAGTTAATATTCAACTAAAAAGTTGATATGCCAATCAGAAAACAGTTTTTATGAGAAATTTTAAACAGTTCAATTCATGCCAAGGGGATGAGCATATAATTTTCAGCTGCCTATAGTTGTCGCGAAAAAATTGAGCAGTTGAAATACGGGGTGGACTAGTCGTTTCGAATTTCCCCGATGACTAGCTAAGCTTATGAAAAACATTTGACTACTTATCTTAAATTTCTAGACGACGAGACACTTTGTAAGTTTTTACCAAAAGGAACAAATTTTCTAAAAAATAGATTCTACCTACAAGATTCATTTTCAACCAAGGAGATTAATTTTTGTGTGAAAAACTAAATCCTTAAAAAAATAAATCGTTAAAAAGAAGAAGTTTACTCTTGAAAGAAGCAGTGAACTTTTCAACAAAAAATACGCATTTTTACCCAAGTGATAAGTCTCAAAGAATAATTAAGTAAATTTTTAACATAAATGTCAACATTTAGTCGAGTAGCTAAGTTCTGAAACACAAGGATAAATTTTTCAACAAGGAGATTTATTTTCTAACAAAAAAGAATGATATCTGATAAAAGACGAGATTTTTTTATGAATTAGTTCAATTTTTAACAAGAAAAGATTATTTTTCTAAATCGTTTTTAGCAAAATAATTAATATTTTAAACCAAGGGCATAAATAATATTTCTTTTTCAATATTTTTTTTCACATACTGCCTTACTGAATTTTATTTAACGGATAAACTGATTACTAATCCGTGAATTTAGTTTTAGGGTGAAATCACTTTTCTACCTTTTTTGATAAATTTCATCAAATATACTGTGCAATATGAATTTCATAAAACGAAATTTTAATACATTCGAGACACTTCGTGTGTGTATGACACTTACTAGACCTATTGCTAAAAACTTTTTGTCGTAAAATGCGGTAACGGTATACGGAGATGAATATGATACCTTTCTGGCATGCAAAAATGGAACGCTTTGTACCTGAGTTAAGTTCGGATAATCTAAGGATAAGAGAAATTTTTTCCTTTCTACATTTCTGTGTAAGTTTTTGTGAAATTTTTTGTCAAGTATCAATCGTTAGAATTTTCTAGCTTCTAATTTCTTTACTTATGCTTCTAGAAGTAAGGCATCTAGATGCAGAACCAAACTTTTCTTACTTTTGATGTTACAATTTGGGCCAAGGGTTTTAGACGGCTTCACTGCGGCTTTGTAAAGGAACCCTCCTTTGCCAATCATCTCCCGTTTTTGATCATTTTCAGATAGACCTCTTTCGTTTGCAACGATATCAGCTGTACTCAGAATAATTAAGTTATTAAGACATTAGAGAATAAAAAAACCACCCATGCATAGCGGCGTGTGATGTATAATCGTAGAATAAACAATCTGATCTGCAAGATCTTCTAGATATACATGGTCTTACGCGTAAAGATTTTAATGGTCATAAGCTCGTTCTTCGCTTGTAGAAATACCCCAAATAAGTAGAGTAGATTTTGGACGGTGAGCATGTTAGTCACAAATACCTTGTTCAACACCTAAAAATTAAATAAACAAATAATTCAAAGAAGAAGCTTGTAGCTGCTTAGGAAAGACTCTCATAGTACGCCTAGGTATGTGTAAGTTCCTCCAGTGTCAAAATAAAAGAAGGACCGCAGTTATCTACTTCGAAGTGGGGAAAAGCTATTTTGCATATTGTTCGACTTTTCGGAAGATTTCCGATTAAGTTAATAAGAGATTAGGCGTCAAAAACGCTTTAAAGCATCGTTGTTTTTTACACTTTTCAAGCGCCACGTAGTATAGAATAACCGTAATAGATATATGTCGATTTGTTCTCAAAGATGTAGTCTAATGCCATATTCTTTCCTATAGAGGCGATATGTTCATTCTGAAAATTGGAATTTTTGCCAAAGACCGTTCCGAAGAATTCAATAGTCTTAGTGCATGAGACTCACTAAGTTTGATTGAATTTTCCTTGATGAAAGTTTGAATCATAGAGCGCCCTCTTTTAGGCTCGTGGCTCTTATTTTCTTTAAAATTTACTTTACACGCATTTTATTCTTTTGACGAAAGCTTTTGATTAAGGCCGCTTTGATTTTCCGAAATTAAGAAATTTTAACGTGCACTGAACTTACCAAAAAATTACACTTAGTAGGCTTGGAAATACATTGCTTGGCGGTTGTCCACCTAACACCCATAAGAATGAGTTTCCCAAACTGTTACGTCGTTGTTTGCTGTAAATATCTGTCTGACACAAAGCTGTTCAAAAAATATTTAAGCGCCAATCAGCATGTTGATTTATGACGGTCTATAGAAATCTGGATGCGCAAAGAGGTTTGATGATGGTTTTAATTTAAACCGGTTTAAACGTTTGCTTGGAGCGCAGCTATTGACCTCTGGCGTTATAAGGAAGGTCAAATCAGCTGAGCAATTACTTAATTTTTTCATTAATATTATTTGATTCACTTTTCTGAGTAGAATTTTAATTTTTCTTAGTTCGGGAACCTACTTTTAGAGCGAATTTTTCTGTAATAAAATCAATTTGCAAACCGTTGTCTTAAAACCAGAGAATGATTAAAAATTTTCTTTCTTATTCACAATATGCACGTTAGCGGTCGATTAAAATAATTCAGACGATACGGTATTGTGTAAACTCGCGTGATCAACTTGAGTAAGGTAGTTTTGTAAATTTATTATCTAAATGCAAACAAGTACAATGTCTTTTGATGCAGCTTTTACACACACTTGTATTGCAATTTTTTACGGTATAATTAGACCGGTAGTAAGTAAAGCAGAGTTCTTCATTTTTGATAATATTAAGACGCTCTGGCATTGTCCAATTTAATAGTTTTTCACAGTTTTAAGATAAGTGCAGTTAAGTAAATTCAATTGCCGCCGTAAGAATTATTTTCGTTTATTGTTACATTCTTTTCTGATATTTTATTTAAAAAAAAATTATTTTTTAATTGAATCTTTTTTCGACTATTTAATAATTTCGCGTAACTGCTTTATTTTTAGAGTCTTCTTTGATTGCAAGTGTTCTGTACGCTTCAAACGTAGTTGTAAATCTAACTCTGATGCGATGGCGTGTATTAGAAAAGCTTATTAAAATTTATTTTTTTTACCCTTTGTGATGCACAATAATGATTGACTTTGTGACCTAAAATTTCTTCTAGAGCAACGGCTCATGTTATGTGATAATTTATCAATTCCAAAAACTTTTGTATATGATTGTTGATTATAATATGCAGTTCATCCTGCATTTTTGTAGAAAAATCAAAGCGTGATTACAATTTGCATCAGTTGTTTAAATAAATCCGATTTTGTTCGCTGTCTTTCCCTTTAGGCGAAAAACCGAGATATATAAGTATCTGAAAGTCTTCAGTCACCGATCGATTTTCACAAAAAATGTTTGAATGTCGCTAGAACTTGGCTACTGTTTGTAGGAATTGCTGAAAATAAGGAAATTTCGGGCTAGCAGTTTAAAAATGCAGTAGCGCTCAAAAGTATTTTGCAGATATTTATAGTACATGTTGCAAAAATAAAATTATTGTCAATGCTTTCTAAAATTTCCTATAATATTCGAAATTATTAACAATAGATTTATACTCATGAGCTTTCACGGTACATTGATAAAAAAGCTTAAAAATAAGCCCAAAAATATTAAGAAATGTTCACATTTTCAGCAGTTATCGAACATTTTAAAAAGCATCAAAACTAACAGTATTTTTGCAAGACCTACATGAATTATAGACAAACTGCCTTTATTTCCGACTCACTTTATACAAAATTTTGAGAGCATTTAATCCTCCAAAAAGTACTCTTTTAGCTTTGACATATTCAAAATTAAGAAAACTTAATCATCCGTAAAAAAAAACACAAAATACTTTTTATACTTTTTCGGTAAGAATATTTTGCGCACATAATGCAAAGAAATTTTTATTGAATTCGCTACGCGGATGATACTCGCTTTCAAGTTGATCTTCCGCTACATGCAAGACTCACCATTTCGAAGCTCTGGTGAAGAAAACTCCATAGATTCAAGATAATTATTAATGAAATTCTTCAGATAAGAAGCTCACAAAACGTAGATTAAAATGTTTACTCGTTCTCGTTGTGGATAGCAAGATTTTCTTACGTTTAAATCTAACCTTGTTCACGTTCACATTTGAATTTTTGTTTTTAATTTTTGGTAACGAAAAGACAGGGTTGTTGCTCAGTCACTCAAGAGAAAATATGTTTACCTAAAGGAAACTGAATCTACCGGTCAAAGGACCAAAATGTTGACGATGATAAACGAATTCTACTCTCAAAATCTTTTAGTGATTTTAAGAAAACGATCAAATCTCTCTATTGACTTAAACCGAAACGTTTGAATATTTGTTTAGATTGCTGATTATCGCATAATGATAAGTAAAATACATTTAATTAGGTAAAATATAATATACTCAGTGAATTTTATACGTAACGTTGAAAGAACAGTTTTTACGGTTAATGTTTCATTCTGCATGAGATATTTCTTGCTCGTTTCTACTACTCGTTCGTCATAATCGTACACAGTTACTTTAGTCATGCAGTGAATTGAGAGTAGAAGGGAGATTCGCATACTAAAGAGTGTCAAAAAAAGCCATAAGTAAGAACATGTTCACCTATCGTTGTTTACCAATAAGTCCTAATAAATAATTATTCTTCGGTATTTTTAATAATTTTGTCTAGAAATCAATAACAAGTAATAAGCATAATATCAAAAAACTAGAGTTCAAGGTATGTAAAATTAATCCTCAAGACCAAGACAAAAGCACTGTTTGAAGCGGTGACTGAATTTGCTTGAAAAAAGAACGAAAACCTCTCACTTATTCTAAAACTCAATAAAAGCATATGAATCAACGATAGAAGAGTACAGATAGTAGAATAAATCGAAAATACCTTTAGATTGAAATTCCATTATAATTTAAACATAAAATTTAATTCGAAACAAAAAATTCAATTTTATAGAAGTAACTTAAAATCCAAACAATGTTCTTGCAAATAGGGTGCTTTCAACAATAATAAAGGAAAAATTTCTTTTTTCAATTGTTAAGCAAAGTGAGAATTCGTTTTAAGTAATGTTTAAAAGAATATTGTCTTCTTCCTGACGAGGATGTTACATTAGCTTTATTGAAAATATACACAAATACGACAATAGCTCACAAATTGGTTTAGTAATGTAGTTACTTGTGACTGGCAGGATTATACATTGTTGAACAAAGGATCAATCCAGTATTTTTCATGTGTAAGCAAAAAAGAATGACGTAATGTAAAGCT
Source organism: Amphibolips quercusostensackenii (assembly GCA_032357855.1). NCBI lineage: Eukaryota > Metazoa > Arthropoda > Insecta > Hymenoptera > Cynipidae > Amphibolips > Amphibolips quercusostensackenii. Next base: position 5,888 of record JAUELO010456186.1, on the reverse strand, counting down.
TCATCAATATTCAATAATAAATTAAATAACTAATTTATTGATTAATTGACCTATTGATTTATTTATTTAATAATTGATTCACCTATCATAGCAATTAAAATATACATTACACAGATTCACAGGTGACATTTTGTTAACCAACTATTTTTGAAAAACTTCATGATTTCATCATAGCGTGAACATTCATATTAGGAGAGGTCGTAATGTTACCTTGTTTCCAGCTTCAAATCATGATGATTTAGAGAATATTATTAATCTTTTCTCTTACGAAATGTTCTTACGTCAGATAAATCAGCACTCCACGTCGTAAGATTTTTGTATAAAAAGAGAACTCTGCAGATTGAGATAAGAAATTTCTGGATCTTTTTTGCTGAAAGTGGAAAAAATTAGTAACGTATTCAATCATGAAGTGTGCGACCTTATTTTTGGTTCTCTGTGCCTTCAAAGTAAGCTCAACATTTTTTCTCAGATATAATGAATTATGACATTTAATAATTAATTTGGATATAAAATAATAAGTATTACCACGTCATTCATCGAACCGACTGTCTTTAGGTATACGCACCATATTGTACACTAGGGTGGTACCAAAATGCATTATAAATCTCTTTTTCTGGAATTTTTATCTACTTATAACTGAATTTTCATGTTAATTGTTGAATATTTTTTAATTATTTAAAAAAAAAAGACTTCCGATCTCTAACCTAAAATAAAATTGTTGAAAAAAATTACCAATCGTTTAAAAACTTTATTGGAGCTTTTAATTATTATTAGATAGTAGTATTTCATGTGCTATAATTGTTTTCTGCTGAAAAAGCTGCAAATATGGTCATAATTTCTGATTTTTTGGTGTTTTTCTGTATTTGAACATATTTGGCGAGATGTTAAAAAATTCGAAAACGGTTGAAAATTGATTACTCAGTTCTTTTTTTTCTAATTTCAGATGTTTAGTTTTAAATTTTCTAAAATTTACATTCATTTTTAAACGTTAAAATTATGAATAAATAACCAAGTATTTTTGAATCTACACGAAATATTATACTATTTTGTACGCATTACGAATAAAATGACCAGGGTTGGAAATTTTTTTAGATGCATAAGTTTTCCTCTAAGAGTCCCTTGAATAACTACTAACTTACCAAACTAATACTTGCAAATAGCGGCCCCTTTTGCAAAAAAAAACTCTTTTCATTAATTTTTTTAGTAAAATATTTATTTAATGGATTTATGTATATAATTATGTACTCTTCAATGTTCAGTTTCCTGTAATTTGCGACAGTTGAAAGGGCATTATGAATTTTCTTTAATTATAAACAGCTCAAATCTAGGGTATTAGAAATTGAATTTTAAGGTATCCATTTTTTTTAATATTGAACAGTTGATTTTTTAGGTTTTTTTGTATATTCGAGGAGAAAAAAATTTTGTATTAAGAAGTTTTTCAAATTTATGAATATTAGTACTCTTTAAATGAACTCTTAGTACGAAATTCATCTGATTTAGAAAAAAAAACAATAACTCTGATGCTTTGTTATCAATAAATTTTTTATATAAAACTTTGTCCAATTTTATAATTACTTTTAATTTTTGCAGACAGGCTTCGCAGATTATTTTGAGGATTTATTCAGTTTAGATCAGAGCACTACTGATCGTATGCAAAACAGCCTGGCCTCATTCGAGTCTTTTGCTACAGTAAGTGAATCTAATAAATAAACTGTTCCATTTTGAAAATTCAGTAACTTCCATAATGGTTTTGTTCTTCTTGCTCACTAGGTCCATATCCAGAGAGAACGAGGAATAAATCCACGAGTAGGACAATGTATGGAAGAATATTCCCATTTGCTAGTATATCGAATAAGTCTACTCAAAGAATGCCTGGAATGTTTTGGGAGTGCCCTTGAACACATGAATATTAAGGTATTAAAAATATAATTTTTTTCTTTCAAACATAATATTTTAACTTCTCAATTCTAGTTTAATATACTTGTTAAATTCCTTGCATTTTCTAAATTCTTTGAATTCTCTAAAATACTTGGATTTCCTGAATTACTTGAATTTTATTAATTTCTCATATAACATAAATGCTTCTTTTTTTGTCAATTTCTTAAATTATCTTAATTCCTTAAATTCTGTGGATTTCTTGAAACATATGAAATTCCGGAAATACATGAATTCGTTTCATTCTCTGAAATCCTTTAATTATATATATGTATATTTCTTGTATTCATAAAATTCATCAAATTCATTGAATTCTCTTAATTTTATGAATTACCTTAATTCTTTAAATTCTCGGTCTTCTCTAACATCTTTGAATATTTTGAATACCTAAAATTCGTGGTATGCTCTGAATCATAAAGTTCCATTATTATTCCTAATTTCTAAAATCTTTTAATATTCTTAATTCTATAAATTTCTTGATTATTCTAAATTTTTTAAATATTCTAAAACCTCTTAAATCCCTTAATCCTTAAAATTCTTTTCATTATTTGGAAGTCCTAGGGATTTAGAGAATCAGAGACATTATCAGAATTTAGATAAATTCATAAATATTGAAACAATCTTAGATGATTTTTAAGTTTTTAAAAGCATGAGTTCAAGTGAAATTATTTTATTTAAAATAATATACTAAACCGAAAAACAAATAATAATAGTTAAATTTTTTAAAAATTTGCGTTATCGCTTAATATGTGGATGAATCCTTTTAATTTAATATAAAAAATAAACAGTTGCGAAACAAGTTCCACATTAAATTTTCATTTAAAAAGTATTGCTGTTACTAAACGTTATTAGAGAATATTACAAACACAAGATCTTTTATATATAAATCGCCAAATACTAACTTTTAAAAATTTGTGTTCATAAAACTCCATGTTATTGAGATAGAGATACTTCAATGTCATGAATATTGTTTATTTTTGAATATTTGTATCCATATATGCCAAATTTTAGAAGAGATGAAAATAAAAAAAATAAAACATCATTTAATTTTTTACAGGTTGCGCAACAGTGCTATAATAATATTATTAATAAATTTGAAAAGGAGCTAAACTATCGTCGTAGCAATTTTGAAACATGCATGAGAATTATCCTTGCGGGCCGTCCATACCATAGAAAAGGAGAGTCTCGACAAGAGGAGGGACCCTCAACCTCAAATCCGCCCAAGACAAAATAGGGTTACTCGATGCATACTTACTTTTTTTAATAAATGCACTGCTGTAATACTATGAAAGCTATTTTTGTTGTGAAGCATTTTTAGGACTTTTTCATGTAATATACTGCATTTTTTAATTTCTGGGATTCTGTTGTATAATTGATGAAAACCTGTATAAATCATTTAATTTTAATAAATAATTACAAATACAGCAATTAAATATACAAGAAACATAATAATTGTATTAATTAGAAATTTATTTTCATTTTGTTTACTATTAGTTCAAAAATATGTTTTTTTCAAAAAGTAAAAGGAATAATTGTGTTTGTCACAGTATTGTTCAGATCCAAAAAGTTCTTTTTTTTCGAGTTACTAAAAAAATAAATTGTCGTCCCACGCAATTTATTTTCATATTCAGCCCTCGGCTTGCAGACAAAATTATTTGCCCCTACCTAACCTGAAATAACTTTTCGCAGTTCACATTTTTTAAAAACTCTTCTTAATGTTTTTTGTCATATTATGTAAATCTTTGATATTTTAAGAAAATTAACTTAATAACTTCTCTTAATAAAAAAATACATTTTTTACTAAACTGTTAAAATGTTTACCAAAGAAGATTACTGTTTCACAAAATTGTTGAATTTTAATCAAAATACTCAGGTTTTTAATCAAATAAATTTATTTTCAAACGAAAAAATTGTTATTGTTTATCAAAAAGAAAGAAAATTTACAATAAAATAGTTAAATTTTTGACTGAGATATTCCATTTTTAACGAAAAATAGAATCTTGAGATTTTGATCAGAGGAAATTATTTTTCAGTCAAAAACAGGAATAATAGATGGTATTTTTATCAAGAAAAGACGGTTTACAACGAAATCGTTGAATCCTTAACCGAAACAGATAATTTTCAATTACAAAAATGTTTGATTCCAATAAAAGTTGCTTAAGCTATAACACTATATAAAAGATATTTTAAGTGAAAAGCATTTTTGACAATTTTTAAAATTGCCGAAGTTACGCTATGTTGAATTTTAAGGTTACATTCATTCAAATGATTAATATTTCTGAAAACTATAATTAGATTCATATAAAAAAAAGACATTAAAGGTAAATTTTTATATATTTCAAGAATATGGTACAATGAAAACAAATTTTTCTAATTTTACCTGAATAAAAGTTAAAAACAAATTTTGATCATATTTTTGGGGAATTTCTCCTCTTTCATTTTTATTTTGATTTTTTTTTTATATAAAGAAAATGATTTCTTGTAAGATCACCTTCCTTTGAAAAAGAAATCATAGACTCGACTGTGGCTCAAGATATCGTAATTTTAGTGGGACGGCGCGCCGCTGCACAGTACGGCAAAAAAGATGTCTCTGGACAAATTAGTCTACAATCCACAATTTGAATCCAATTTTAATGTGCTCTATTTTCAAATCAAAGACAAGAAATTCCTTTATAGATTTTTCTAAGCCGAATTCAAGAAAATCTTTAATTTTATTAAGGCAGCTGTCAACAAAAATTGTTTAATAGCTTAGAAATTGTTCAAAAACTCATCAATTTTGTTTCAAGCAAATGAGTGAATGAAAATGGATTCATGGAGATTATTAGTGACTCGCAAATTTATTTGCACTGAATTTAAACAAATTTTAGTCAAAAGTCGTATTTTAATTAAATGCGCAAAATATGATGAATAAATTGTTATTTTCTGAAGAAATTTTGTAAACATTTATCCATAGCAGGTAGTTACAAATTTGATAAGGTTCTGTTTCTTCGGTCTTAAGTTCCCAAAAAAAAAAAAGGAAAAACGATTATAGTTGTTGAAAAAAACATACTTTCTATTTTCTGCGTTTCGGCTCTCAATGCAGGCCTTTATCAGATTTATTCATCCTTTATTAACGGATGATTGCTGAAACAAATTTAATGATTAAAGGCACTGACTGTCTTTTTTTTAAGGTAAAAACTTTTTTTTGACGTAACTAAGTGTAAATGACGCATTTTTAAATGTTTAGGGAGCTTATATAAAAATAAATCATCTTCATTGACAACAGAAATTGCTTGAACAAATTTTCATCATCTAAGGCTTAAAAAAAATGAGTGTTTTTAGTGTATCAGCAGACTATAATTTACTAATGACCCTGTGCTATCAAATGATAAGAATTGATAATTTTTCAAACATAATTATTGAACAAATTTCTTTTTTGGATAATTCTAAAGGTAAAAACTTTGTTTTTTCATCGAAAACAACTATTGTTCACTAAGTTTTAAAATTTTTCCAAGCAACCTCGATAACAGTTCACTATTTTTATAGCTATAATTAATTTTATAGCCAACTTTTTGTTTTCTAATGTATTTGCAAACAATACATTTCGTGTTTTTCGGGCATATTTACAATAATTGTTACCATCAACACTTGCACAAGTTGGAAAGACGAAGTATTTACATTTAAAAGTAGCCAAAAATGCGTTAATTATTAATTTTGCTAAATAAATTACCAATTTTTATCGACTGATAACATAGATCCATTACCAACTAGCACTATGCAAATACCCTTAAGAAAGGTAATATTTTTTTAAAGACATTTTTACATATTTGTTTAAAAAAATATAAAATACAATTTTCACTTTTAAGTCAACCCTTAGTGATCTTTAAAGAATTTCATTAGCTCTAATTTAAAAAAAGAACATTATTATTAAATTAAAATTGTGTAATCTAGACTTTTTTGTCCGGAGACACCTT
>JAUELO010456176.1:0-12793 GCA_032357855.1 Amphibolips quercusostensackenii | reverse complement strand
ACACTTTGTTCTTCAGTCGGCACGGGTTGAAGGTTATGACCGCCTTCGTTTGATCGGATTGATGTATCGCGAATAAGAGTGTATCTTTAAATTTCAAATCGACGGTTCGGATTTTTGTTGGGAATAAGCCGAATAAATTTAAGTTGTTCAAGCCTACATCTAAGTACGCGTAAAAAAGTTTGCCTGTCACTAACAGAAAATTCGTGAGAAAAAGCAGGCCTGCCCGGAAAACCCGAAGTATGAGGTCTAAAAACAGGAGACCTGGACCTGGCACAAACAGAAGAATCAATAGGAAGAATAGGCCTGACCGGAAATCCTGAATAATGAGGTCTAGCAACGGGAGACCTAGACCTGGCACGAACAGAAGACCCAGCAGAGAGTGCAGATATCAAACGATGTCTCTCAGGAGAATGAGAAGTTCAAGAACCAGGAGCATCAGAAATAGGTTCACTATGAGGTACACTTTCAGACTGTAAACTCAACTCTGCAACAAGTAACACAAAGATTTTTTTAAAGTAGACAAATCACATGCCTACAATGTTTTAAATTTCGAACCAAGAAGATCAATATCTGCCAAATAGTTGAATTTTTAACTATGAAATATCAATTTACTATCCAAAAGGGAATAGTTAAACCTAAAGTTCAAAAATTTACATATTTTTTACAGTAAAGAGCGAATAATCTTAACCTTATCAAAGAGAAATGATTTCACAATTTTCTTTTGTTCAAGTAAATGGCAAACGTATACAATGTATTAAAAGGGAAATCTACATTATGATTCTGTTTTAAATAAAAATATTTCTTAACATCATTAAAAAACTTTCATTGCAATAAATTACCACTTACTTCCAGAGAAAATTCACTTTCATTCTTACAAATGGCGCCTTTGTTGAACTTTTCTCTAATATTTCATTGCCTCTGGACTTCTTTTATTATTTAGTAAAAATTTTTGTTATGAAAGAATCACCGCCCCCTCCTAAGGACCTGTACTTAATAACGTGATCGCTTAAGGGGGTCGGGTAGTCTAAGACTTTGGTATTTCGATATTAATGATCATATTAGTATTAGTTATGAGTATTATTGTTTGTTCAAAAATTCAACCATTATTTTAAAAAATTGTCCTTTTAATTTTAAAATTTAAGTTTAAATATTCTGGTTGATCCACTTTGTTAAGAAATCACTGGAAATCCCATTTAGTTACACCCATGAAAGTCATTTCGGGAATAGTTTTCGCGGCGGTTTTGGGCTCGCAGGGGCGAATGTTGCCTTCGCTTTCAGCCAAGGATATTCAATAAATCGCCTGAAACTGCGCTTAAATGTGATTCACAGTATATTTTATTCAAAATTGTTTTTCTTCAATCGAAAATTCAACTGCGTGGGTAAAAGTTGAATTACTTTTGAAAATTAATTTTTTTGAATGAAGGTTTATCTTCGTGTTAAAAATTTAAATATCCTGTCAAAAATAAATTTTTTTGCTAACAATTTATATTTTCTGGATGAATATTCAATTTTTGTGCAGAAAATTCGTCTCTGGTTTCAAAACTACGAAACTCCTCGAGCCCCGAAATCGTCTCAAGTATTTTGTGGGTGAGTTCCTAGGAGTGAACCATATGTGCCCGTGAACATATGGTACGAATAACGTATCAGTCTCTTCGAATTTTAATTTTTTCGACACACATTCTCAATTTTTTCGAAATGATTACAGATTTAATTTTGTAATTATTTTAGACAAACTCAAAGTTTAAAGAAAAAAAAAAGAAGGAAAATCTTATCATAGATAGATTGTTATATTCACCGACAGAATTAAGGATAACCACTAAGAATAAAACAAAAGTAGAAACCATTTTTATCTTTTCTGATAAGAGAAAATATTGTATAAATCACGTATCAATCTTTTCGAATTTTATTTTCTTAACGCACGCGATTCCCTTTTTTTGAACACTGTGCATTGAAAATATATGTCAAAAACATGTGTTATGAATACCTTCCATTTTTTAACAGACTCGATTCCCTTGGAGTTATAACAGATTAATTTGTATTTCTTTCAAACAAACGCACTCAAAGTTTGGAAGAAATTCTAATTTTCATATAGCATAAAAAATATACCTAATATTACGGATATATTATAATACTATATTCACCAATAAAATTTAGGATCACCGCTAAGGATAGTGCAGTAGTAAAAACACTCTGCATCATGTCTGATGAAAGGAAAAGCTAATAAATGTATTAATAAAAAGTCCTAATAGCAATATGACTGCTGAATATTCTAGTGCTTTATGGTATAGGCGTGATCTATTAGATTACTGGCGTCAATTTTAATTTTAAATTAATAAATTTTAAATTACACTTAATTTCCTGGTTTTCACCAAATTAAAATAATTTTTCAAAATTCCCATTTCATGTCGATTTTCCCGTTCTAACTCAAAATATAATTCTCTACGGATATTCTCTGCTAAAGAATAAAAATTAGAGTTTTTGCGGAAATTCTCAGCCTCAAAGTTCAAATTTATAAATGTTCACGGAAATTCTCTTTTTTAAAATAAGAAAAATAAATTTCTTATTTTTCTGTTCGATGACAAAAACTAGGTGTTGCAAGACTGAAAATTATAATTCTTCACGGAAATTTTGATTTTTAATTAATTAAACAGTTCAAAGATTTCTCTATAAAATTATTGCATTGTAACATTGTATTCTCAATGCTATGCATTAGAGGATTATTAAGTGATTTTTGTAAATATTTAAAATTGTACATCTTTGAGCAATTTTAGTTTAGAAGTATCAAAACATGAAAGATTAAAAATTTTTTTAAGCTGAGCACTTTTTAGATTAGTATTCAAATTAATTGATTATAGAAACAATTGATGGTACAATATAATTTTGCCGAATTAATCATGGTTTAATTCCTAAAATGGCTCTCTAACGTTTATTTAATCTATTTTGTTACGAACATTTATTTCTAAATTTTTTGGACAACTTTGAATTTTCACAATCATTTAGTTTTATACGCCAGACTTTTACATCGCATAGAAATAAATAGGTGCCATTTAACATAATATGATAAAAACAATAACAATATTTGTAGTTTTATCGTCTTTACCGTCTTTTCATATTGGTTATCTGATATATGATACCTGCTTTTTGTAATCCTTTGATTTCGACAATAATTTTGCGCTTCAAAATGTGCCTTAATGAAAATTCTATTTTTTCACATTTTCGTGGAAAGCTATTTTTCATTATAAGTGTTTTTTATATCATAAGTTTATCATACAAAAACATTGTAATTTAAAGGAATAATCAGTTATTTTCCGAGACTGTCGACGACGGCAGGCTAAAATCTTACTTCAGAATATGCTTTTTAAAAAACCGGTAAAAAAGTGGTCGGTACCGGTAATTGTTTTTATCACAAACAATTCTCTGTGATTGTATCAATTTTGTATAAAAAACCTGATTTTGTTAAGTGAAAGAAAATACAGTAGACTTTGGTTTATTTTAACGTCCTTGAAACTCTCCCAACTGTTTCTTTTAACGCTAAAAGGGGTCCCTCACCTTTACGGCAATTACACAGTTTATTTTTCATCAAGCAACGTTCATTGGCTGGCCGACCTTGTATTACTGCGCTTGCTCCTAGCAACTTTTTTAACTGCGCATGTGCGCGAAAGCACGGGTCAATTTGAAATAAATAAATATGCACTTTTAATAATAGTGCTTTTCGTGACATGCGCAGTTGAAAAGTCGCGCTCCGTTAGTGTTAACTGATTTGCGCGTCATTTCTGACAACCTTTTCTTCAGTTTCTTTTTGAGTCAATATAATAAAAGCAAATGAAGACTCAAATATTTCGCGGCATACTGAGTATTGCAGCATGACATCATGGCCAGTCTAGGCTAGGTGAAAATGTCAGCCGTCAAAAAGGTTAGCATATGTGGGCCTGCAACTTCATACGAGTTTTTGGAGAAAAATATTCTAAACGTAAAGGTAAGTGATAAAGGTCTGAATATTAATATTTCTCAAGTGTGAAATCTATTTCCTTAGTCATGTCCCATTCTCTTGTCGATTAACGACCTTTCAGTTTTACGAAATACAAGGACCTGTCCGATATTTGAGGTTAGCGAGTACCTGATCTGATACACAAACCTGAGATTTAGGATATTCTATTTTATTTCATAAAACTGAAAGGTCGTGAACCTACAAGAGAATGGAACTTGAGTGAGAAAATACATTCTGCACTCAAGAAATATTACTATTCGTACATTTATTACTTACTTTCACGTTTAAAACATTTTCTCAAAAAAGTCAGCATTTCCATGACGGGATGTTAAAATACTCAATTCAAAGCTTCTCGCTCTTCGGGACTCTTTAATTGGTCAGCCACTGCTACGGGTGTAACCGTGAAACTTGTACAGGGAGCGTGGTGGGAGGTGAGAATTTTAAAAAAGTGAGTGGAAGGGGGTGAAAACAAGTGAACGTTAGAACAAAGGAGTGTTGAAAGAAATGGAAGTCTAATGTATTTGTTAAAAATTCTCAGGATGTGTCATGTTCTTAGTAAACGTGTTACTTTAGAAGTGTCTCACAAAATTATCGTACCTATGAAATTAATCTGTGCTGACGTCAGAATTATGAAATTTCTTTCAGAATATTAGGAAGCCGTACAATTAATTGAGTTCCTGTAAGGTTTCTTTACACTACTGAAAAATTGTATATAAATCAAAAAAAAAATTACTAATACACGCATTTTCCTAGTAATAACGTACGTGGAGGAGGAAAAAAGGTCGTGCTTTTTGTAATTCATTGATAGAATTTAGACAGAACACTTTGTTATTTCTTTCTTTCATCTTCTCCTATGTTTATTTTTATGGAATATAATTAATACTAGTACTTTCAAGAAAACGGATTTTGAAACTAAAAACGAAAAATTTCTATGTTTTTAAAGGTTATTCTCGCATCAGGAAATACAACCAAATACTTAACTGCGTGACGAATCTTGAGACAAGCATCTTCAGAATCAGTTTGTCGCGATTCGTTCAAAAATGCAACTGAATTTTTCACTGACGGAAAATAAAATACAAATATCCCCTTTATTTCAGCAATTTTTGCGTGATTATATTTCAATTGTGTCCACATGCATACAATTTAATTCATTTTTCTCAAAAAGGTTTAGCCGCGAAACTAAAAATGCCACTTACAAATTGAGAAGAACTTTGAAATTCGCGGCCGGTATCAAACAAAGTGGAAAAATTAGGTCAACTTTTTACGAAATAAGTACTTTGTATCAATTACTCTTGAAAATTCTAGATTTAAAAGTTCAACTGATGCTGAAATATAATCTTATAATTAAAAATTGGATTGTATTGCTTATAAGTGGGAGGGAAGTTCTTTTTTTTAATTCAGGATTGGAATTTGGACAAAACACTTTAGGGTTTTTTTTCTTTCGTCTTCTCTTACGTTTTCTTTCGTAAAATAATGTCAATTATGGTAATTTATAAAATTTATGGCAATTTATGAAATTTCCTGAAACTGGGGAAATTCATACAATTTTTGAAAGTTTTGAATATTTATGAAACCAACAATGAATCTTTTGGTTCTACTTCTATTTTCACACTCGCCCTTGACTGACCGAAGTTTAGTGGGACTAACGTTATAACTAGACTCTTCACCTTACGATGACTAACTACTTAATTTGAACATACTTCCGACTTACAAAATACATTTTCTGAAAGAATTTGGTAGCTGAGGTAAAAGATGCCTGCTGGGACACTCCAAATGATACCATAAGTACTTGCGATCATGGGAAAAGAATCATTCCACCAGGAGATATTAATAAAAGGGTTGGTGTCTAACATTAGGGTGCAGAAGGGTGATTGGTGACTTTGAGGATCTAACAACAAATGGCTACGGAGATAGATGGGTTTGCTAATGCTTGAAAAAGCCACAGAATAATTAAATTTATTGTTGCAAATGAAAGACAAGAAAAGCTAGCAAAATTTACAAGGGTTAGAGGGGTTCTAAATATAAAACTTACTACTACCTTTTAGTCTTAAGAATAAACTTAGGTCAAACATTCAGAATAAAGAGAACCTGAAAGACGAAACAGACATGAACCACAATTCAAAATTTACAGAAATGAGAAGTACGAATAGATTTTTAGAATAAGATATACGAACGCACAGTTAGGGCAGCTTGTGAGGCTCATGCACGCGATAAAAATATAGATATTGCATAGAGTAGGCTTCGGATATAATTGTTGAGAGTGTGACTGAAGTGTGTGGTACTGCAATTGTAGGAAAAATTTATGATGATAAGTGTTTGAATGATAAAATCCGCGTAGCCCTGCTCAAAAGGAAGCAAGAGTATGTGAGAAAGCTGAGCATTACTAGCTTCAGCGTGGAATACAGAAATAGACAGGAAAGTTAAAGTACAAGTTAAAAAAAGTACATATAAATTCAAAACAGCAACAGAGAAGCAAATAAAACTCGATTTTGAAGGAAGCAAGCACCTGTTTGATAAATTGGCATTGATCAGTACGAAAAGAATTAGTATTGCATAGTAAGTTAGCATGAGAAATAGCAAGGATGAAATGGTATATGATACGTACGGGATACAATACGCTTTGAAGGAATCTTTCAAGGAATCATTGGGAGGTGAATTTATGGGGCATCACAAGTGCGATTTAGAATACGATACGTGAGAAAACCCGATTGTGAAAATCTGTGGCTCTTAGGTTAGGGATGTAATAAGGAACTTGAAAAATGGTAAGGCTGCTGGTGTATACAGTAGTAACGCTGAAACGCTTAAACACGTTAAAGGCTACATACCTTTCCAGTTGTGCGAGTTGATGAATATATGTATCGAGATGGGAGAAGATCCAGATGGGTGGAAAAGGGAGATCATTTTTCCAACATAAAAAGAAAGAGAGATAAAAGCAACTGCAGTAATTAGTGATATCAGCTTACTATGTACCTTAACATAATATATTTACAAATACTAATTCACAGAGTAATTAAAATAACAAAAAAAAGATGTGGAAAGTCTAATGTAGATTTATGCCACGAAGAACACTTTCGGATTAGATATTCAGCTTGAGGTAGATCACAGAAAAAAAATTCAGACTCAATAAAAAAATTTCAGTAAATTTGTTGACTTAAAAGAAGCATTTTGTAAGGTGGATTGAAGTAAACTTTAAGAAGTCCTAGAAGAGTGCGAATTCAATGGATAGGTGTACTAGTGATAAAAACAATATATGCATATAGAAAAGCAAGTGTAAGGGTGAATGGGCAACTGAGTGACTGGTTCGATATCACGCAAAATGTTAGTCAAGGATGCATTTCATTTTCATAGCTACTCATTATATTCATGGATGAGTGTCTGAAAATAACCATCATTGACGAAAAATGTGTATTGGGACGCATAAACTGGCTCTAAAGAAAGGGACATTTCAATGCCTTTAAAGGCGCAACTATTTCATTTTTATTCCAAATTCCATTAAATGCGCTGTACTGTATAAAACTTGTTCCAATCATTTTTAATGTGCGTAAACTTTAAAGCATCAAAGTAATTTGCTTGTAGTGACTAGGACTTTATGCTATTTAATGCCATTCAGTGCTATTTGTTAAACCACTAAAATTTTATGCTATTTAATGCGTTTCACGAACCAAGTATTTAACTGTGTCAATGAAATTTAATGCTATTGACAAAATATTAAATAGAGTCAATGCTAGTCAATGCGACTTAATTATTTTTAAAATAAAATATAAATTGGTGTGCATTTAAAGGCATTCAAGTAACCGTTTTCCTTAATGCCAGTCTGTGCTTCCCAATCAAGTCGTTGTTATGGCCACCTCGTTGTGTCAGGTGTCTGAAGCTATACTCGATGACAAGTTGCAAATGGGTGACCGAAATAGCAAAATAGAAAAATAAAATTGTTGAAATATGCTCGAACTCAAAACAATGAGGCATTATTTACTTATTGTATCATATGCCCAATCTTTAGCGCTCTGCTACATTAGGGTAAGATATGGTACAAGGTAGGGGGCCACTGACTAACCCGACGAACACCACAAGTTCATGGCGCTGGTTGTCTGATTTCTCTTTCTGATAGGTATCATTAACATTCACCCTGATGGATAAAAGTATCGATAAATTATTAAAGATTGAGAAAATGCAATATTGATTGTATAATTAACTAATATATAAGCAAAAATTCAATTTTCGGCTTAGTTGAAAAATGATAAGCATCTAAGTCGTATTAGTTTAGCGTAGGGTTATAATTGAAATGGATTAAGAAAGAAATCGATGACATAGACCCACAAAAAAATAGGAGTTCCGACGGTCTAGGCTATACAATTCCTATAGATTTAGAATCGCTGAATTTGAATCCATGTTCGGAATTCCGCCATGATGTCTAGTTTTTTTCTAGCCTTAGAAAACACTTTTTTAAATATTTCTTATAATTCACAACATGTTTTTAGAAAACGCGACTTAATTTTGCAATACTTACCGTAAATTCGGACTTAGCGGCCAAAAGTACGCAGAAATTGTCAAATTTAGCCCACTAGGTCAACCACTTTGCGGGGTCGGAAACCCAGCCGAAAAAGCTTAAATGTTCCGGCGTAAGGCTACACACAACGAAATCTGGAAATCTTCAAACTGCGAATGCGGCAATTCGTATTGAAGCCTCATAGAGATTTAAAAATTTTTGTTAAGATTTTAGAGAGTTCCAAAATTTCCGACACTGCTCGCGATCAGAAGTCACGTGAGACTTTATAGACTCGGCTAAAATCGGCAAATTTTGGATTCAGTCGGCTGTTCGTTCCACGCATAAAAGCATATGTTGGAATACTCCACACCACCTTACCTCTGTCCACACTTAGCCAAAGATTGCCAAGATTTCTCATGAATTCTAGATTGCTAAAACACTTTTACGAGTTACTCTAAGAGTTCTCTTAAGATTTTTCACGCAGCAATCTAAAACTTCTCAGTGAGTAGATCCTCGTGTTTCGGATGGCCAGACTAGCCAATTCTTATAGATTTTGTGTCGCTGAATCTGAACCCAAGACCGGAATCATATAATTAGTTGTTATTTTTTTTCTAGCCACATAAAACATCTTTTTTTGTTATTTTTCGTAATGTAAAACATGCTATTTTAAAATTTTTCAATGAAGAAAAAAAGCAAGAGCTAATTTTATAGTTTCGACCTCGGTTTTAAACTAAGCGATGCAAAAGCACTAAGAGTAAAATAGTCTGGTGAGCAGGAATATTCGCTTTTTTAGGCAGGGTATTATCATCTTGAACTCTGTACACTCAACTCCCGCACTGCAAAGTGGTTTGCCGAGCAGACCTAACTGGACAAATCCCATGTTCTTTTAGCCGCTGGATCAGAATTCATGGTTTTAATTGCATATTAAGAAAGCAATCTTAATCCAAATTGCAATAAATTGAAAAAAAGTTTACCAGCTAAAAAAATTTTAGACTTGACTTGAAGAAATTCAAATGAGTATTGAAATGATTCGACAGAAAAACGACGATGATGTAGTATTATCAGAAAAGGAGTTCCAAAATAATTAGAATTCAAAACAAATATTTTAAAGTTGCGTTTAAAGCAAAACAGGTTTTAGGTCTAGTACTTCCACCTCTACAAGCAATTTGTTTAAATCCAGAAAATCAGGTAGGCGTTAATCTGGTGACTTATTGCACTCAAGTTAAATTACCCGTTTTAAACTGATCTATTTTTATCGGCAATCATGAACAGTGGCTCATACTAAAGCAAACATTAACTTTATCAATCACAGAGGATGAGACTGTGACACGTATACGGAAATTCTAGTGTTCGAGAAGTTCTCTAAAAAAAGACGCTACGCAGGTTATACAATCTTTGAGCTTATTAAAAGAGAACTATCAAACAGGGCGAGATCAGGTGAGGTCAGGTGAGATCAGGTTCAATTAGGATGGAATCCTAACCGAATTGAATCATTAGCAACTTAGTACAAAAGCCAGGTGATATTAATTTATGAATAGGAGCACGATATTCCTGGCAAAATGAGTGAATAATCAACACGATGATTACGCCACTTGATCACAAATGTCATTTCGCAAAAACAAGTGAAAGGCGTTTGGCAAGAAGAATAGTTCACAAGACCAATACCAAATCTCAGAAGAGGAAAAAAAAGTGCAAAAAGCAGTTTACAAAAACGGTATTTCGTAATTCAGACTGTCGTTTTATAGTTGGTACGTTAAAAGATTACATTAAGCTGGGTCACTGACAAAACGAAGCAATCAAGAGATTGTTGTACCAGGAGAGTCGGTTTAATAAGCATTCAGAACTAAGGCAGCAATATGCAACATGATTAATCAGAAAATATAAGCATTCAGTGCACACATCTATAATTAAATGCAAGAAAAACTCAGATGAAGAAGGCCTAAAAAAATATTATATACCACACTAACCGATAGTTCGCACAAACAAAATTACCAGAACTTTGAGGATGATATTTGATGCATCTGCTTAATCAAGCAACAGAATCTTATCACATGACAAATTGTAAGAAGATCTTAATTTAAAGGACAACCTATTTAAAATTATTTTACATTTTAGGTTTCATCATGTTGTTCTTAGAGACAGCACAAGGGTATTGATCTAAATCATCTCGCATAGTCCCAAGAAGAAGATAATCCATTAGTTTTAGACAGTGAGGAAACAGTCAATGCTGAAGTTTATTGTGAAACGCAGAAATCAAAGAACTTCAATATAAGTTTACCATAACGGACATCAAAATAGTTAGTAAATTAAGTATTTTGTCAAGCGTTGCAAGAATTTATGATTCTCTTGGTATATAGTGTCATTTACAATTAATGTAAAGATTATCTTACAATGAATTTGGGAAAAGAATCAAGAGTGAAACAAAGCCGTTACACCATGAATAGCAAAAACTTACAGTACTTACTACAGCTAAAAGATTAATAATCTGCGCATGCTAAAAAACATACGTCTGACGAACATTTTAAACCAAGCACAATGGCATGGATTCGGAGACGCATCTAAAAGAGCATATAGGTCGAGTGTCCATCTGTTCGTTGCGGAGAAGACTATGATAACATTTATGAGAAAGGTGGGGTTCCACTGAGCTAAAATTCTTCGAAGATTGTATAAAAAGTTTAAAGAATCCACCCTTCTAAGGATATGTGTGTGCTTTTAGCATAAAACTTTCTCTGAAAGACAAAAGAAGATTAAAAAAGAGAGACATGACCGCCGTCCAAAGACGACTGTGATCTAAAGCAACATTTCCGCAATTTATGACCTTGTGGAAGGCTGACGCTGCATTACCATTGCTGAAATTGCTGCTAAACTTGGAATCAGTTATGGCAGTGCTAAAAAATAAAATGAAAAAAATTCCTGGACTACACTTAAACACCTTGATTACAGTCCAGACTTAAGTCCATGTGACTACCCCATGTTTAGACCCATGAAAGTAGCGCTTAAAGGGCAACGTTTTGTGGACCATGCAGGGTTGTATGTCTACCTGCGCAATTAGCTCAAGACGCACCTGTCTTCTTTTTACAAAGAGGGCATCAAGAACTTTCACTTCGGTAGTCAAAGTGTGTCTCTAAAAGAAGAAATTATGTAGAAAAATAAGATTACTCCTTTGTATTTTTGTTTTATACTAATAAACTATAACAAACAACGTTTCTTTCATATTTGAAACACCCTCGCAGTTTAATTTTTTAACAATGCAGTTGAATTTAAAAACAAAACGATGAATTTTCAACAAAAAAGTTAAACGTTTCACCAAAAAGGATTTTTTTCTGACAAAATTGTTGACTTACCAACAAGATTATTAAATTTTTAACTAAATATTTTAAATTTCAACCAAGAAGATTAATTTTATACTAAAAATTAACCTTTAAGCAAATAGTTAAAATTTCAAATTAAAAAATAAATAAATTCAGTAAAATATGTCATTTTCAACTAAAAAAAGGGCTGTTAAATACCAAAAATCTAATTTAAATTCAGATTAAGGTAGTTAACAATTTTAAACAAATAAATAGTTACTTGAAATTTGTCGAGCTTTAGTTTATTTAAATACGCGATATCGCAACAAGACTACGTTGCCTTGGCAAACGACGACCTCACCACTAACAAAGACCTACTTTTCTGTTCCAAACCACACAGACAAAACGAGCGAACCATACATTAAAAACCATCATCATGTTAGTATAAATTTTTGTTGTTGAATTTTTATGTTCTTATCCCTGAGATATGTAAGGTTACCAGAAAAAGAACACATTTTTTTATCATAAGACTAATTTATATTTAGGAGTTGCTCACAGACTGTAAAGTTTTACATGCATTTTCCTTAGGGTAAAAATAGTTTTTTGCATATTTGCGATATGATCGTTAATACAGGGTGTATCATATTGTGCGTGCAAGGTTTTTCTTTCGAATTATTTATAAATTATGTTCCTGATGAAACCCGTCTACAACAACTATTCTGAAATTTTTCGCAATTGGACGACGATTGCTTAAGGGAGCTTCTTGGATTTCTTCTAACGTTAGATCTTTAAAATCGCCGCTGTACATGTTTACTTTTACCCTTTTCTTACGTCGATATTTATCTTTATCAGTCCTTATTGTATACGAGGTGTGTTCAAAAAGTAAGGTGACTGTTCAATTTTTGCGGGCTACGTACATTAAAGTTTTAAATTTTTTGTTTTGTTGTGTTGCTACACTCGTCACGATCATATGTTCACAGTTTTGACTATATAGCTCGTGTTGTTTTTCTGGCAGAGGCGTAAAAGGTT
>JAUELO010456145.1:0-12794 GCA_032357855.1 Amphibolips quercusostensackenii | reverse complement strand
TCGACCGTGCATGCGTCTTCTTATTATTTCTAGTACATAATGTCGGACCTGATAGTATAATAGGAGTGTTTTACTGCATGGTGCAACATTATATATGCAGGTAGACCCACGTCGCTTAAAACGAGAGAGTTTACGCTTAATTCGTAAACAGTAAAACAGGTTCATTTTGTACGGCTACCCTAAAAAAGCATTTTTATTTTTCTATTGTAACAATTATTTAAAACAAATTTAACCAAATTTCAAAGTGGAATATAAATTTTTGTTTTTGATCAAGAAAGACAAAAGACGTATTTGAAATTCAACAAGAACATATAAAAAAGGAGAAAGTAATTATTTTTCTTTCGACATTTTCACCGTTTCTACTCTTACCGTCTCAAGTTCTTTTTGACGAAAATAGCTCAATTATTATTTTTATTAAGATGTTAAAAAAAGCATTTTAAACCCTAAATGTTACCTGAAGACTTTGCATGAAAGGAATCTCTCTGGTTTGTGGATCTTCCTCAAACATTCGAGGAGTTGTGTCAACTAGGAAAAGGGTTGCTTGACGAGGTTCAAAATGGTCAAGCACATCACTTTCTTCATCTTCCTGAACTTGCTGAGATGCAAAAGTATTTGTCGCTAAAGTGCCGGTCGCAAATGTGTCGTCCGCCATATTTAAATCTAAAAAAAAAAAAATTTGATTAAATTACTTTATTGATATTATGTAATTATTAATTACGATATGTAATTTAATAAATTTACTAGAAATTCGAAGATTAAGTCAATAATAAAAATAAAACGAATCTATACGTTTGATTTTTTTTTTTTAATTTAAAAAGATCTCTACTCAAATCCTGAAAAAAATTATCTGACAATTCCAGATTTTTTCCAAGTATTTCTTTATAATTTGCATTTTTTTTAAATAATCAACTAGAGAAAATGTATACAATTTCGCGAGTTTATTATAAAGTCCACCTTCTTATACTTAAAATTCAGTAAAAATATTGCATTTTGAAGAAGATAAATTAATTTTTAACCAAATAGTGAAATTCTCAAACAAATAGTTGAATTTCCAACCGAACAGTTGAATTTTCAACTAAAAAAGATTAACTTACAGAAACAAATGGAATAATTAAATTTCCCGTTAAAAAAAATTAATTCTTCACCAAAGAAAGATTAAATTTTCAATAAAATAGTTGAAGTTTAACGAAAAAGATAAAAAATTTCGAACAAAAAGATAAATTTTCAAACAAGAATATTAAATTTTCTACAAAAAGGACAATTTTTTTATCAAAATACATGAATTTTTAACCAAAAAAGATAAACTTTCAACCAAATAGTTAAATTTCAAAATAAAAAAGATTAACTTTTAACCAAAAATAGAATAGTTAAATTTTCAGTTAAAAAAATTATTTTCCACAAAAAAAAATATCTGCAAAACAGTACAACTTTCAACCAAAGTGATGAAATTTGAACTAAAATGATGAATCTTAACTAGAATAGTCGGATTTTCAACCAAGAAGATGAATATTTGAACAAAAAGATTAATTTTCAAACAAAAATATTAATTTTCTATAAAAAAAAAAACAATTTTTCAAAAAAATATATGAATTTTCAACCAAACAGTTAAATTTTCAACCAAATAGTTGAATTTTCAACTAAAGAAGATAAATTTTTAACAAAAAATGGAATAGTTAAATTTTTAGTTAAACAAATTAATTTTCAACCGAAAAAATAAACTTTCATAAAAATCATGAAATATTCAACTGGATCAATTATATTTTCAGTTGAGAAAAATTTGCGACCGAAAAAATAAAACAAATTGAAAAAAAAATGTTTACATTTTCAACCAACGTGATGAATTTCCAACTGAAAGGATGAATTTTCGACTGGAATAGATAGATTTTAAACCAAGAATGAATTTTCAATTAAAATGATTAATCTTTAACTTGAATAATTGAATTTTCAATCAAAACGACGAATTTTCAACTAAGAAGTTTCAATTCTAATAAAATATCTAAATTTAAAAAAATTAAATAATATCAATGTTTTTAGTTAGAAAAATTAGTGTTCAACCAAAAAGATGAATTTTTAATAAAAGTGATGAACTACTCAACTGGAATAGTTACATTTTGACTTAAAATAATTAATTTTCACAAAAAAAAATCAATAAAATAATTCAAGTATTAACTGAAGTAGTTAAATTTTCAGTAAAAAAAAAAAAATAATAATAATTTTCAGTCAAAGAAAAAATGAATTTTCAGGAAAATAGCTCATTTATCAACCACGGAGATAAATGTTGATTAAAAATGATGAATCTTCAACCAAAAAAATTAATTTTTACCATAAGAGTTTTACTTTAATCCAAGTAATTAAATTGTGATTTAAAAAATTAATTCTAAACGAAAAATGTAGTAGCTGATATTTCAACGAAAAAAGATTTTAATTTTTAATTAGAAACAGTTCAATTCAAACAACAAAGACGAATTTTCAACTAAGAAAGATTTTTTGGTCAGGAGAAAAAAAATTTCATTTAAACTGTTGAATTTTCAATCAAAGAAAAGATTAAATTTCTACAAAAAAAAATTTTTTTTTTAAATCATGGATTTTCAACTAAAAGGGATCAATTTTAAACCAAATAATTGAATTTTCAAATAAAATAAAATAAATTTTTAACAAAAAGTGAAATGTTTAGAATTCCAGTAAAAAGAATTATTTTTTCACAAAATAAAACAACAAATTTTTAAGAAAATAGTTCAATTTTCAACTAAAGTGATGAATTTTCAACTAAAATGGGGGATCTTTAACTGGAATAGTTAAATTTCCAACGAAAAAAAAAGAATTTTCAAACAAAAAGATTAATTTTCAAATAAGAATATTAATTTTCTACGAAAAAAGACAATTGTTCAACAAAATACATGAATTTTCAACTGAAAAAGAATAATTTTCAAAAAAAAAATGTAATAGTTAAATTTTCAGTTAAAAAAATTAATTCTCCACTAAAAAAAAAATTCAACAAAATAGTTAAATTTTAAACTAAATAATATAAATTTTCAATCAAACGTTGAATAATTAAAAATTTGTAGTCAGAAAATTAATGTTCAATCAAAAAGATGAATTTTTAATTAAAACGATGGAATATTTAACTGAAATATTTACATTCTGATCAGAAAAAAAAAATTGTCAACCAAAAATTAATCTAAACGTACTTTAAAACAAAAATGTCTAAATATATAATTTTTTATTTGAAATGAATTCTTTGGACTTTTTTATATTTCGCTTTAAATAACAATTTTAATTTGGATTGAAACTTTATCAGCAACTGCTTATTTTGTTCCTAAAAAAATTATCTACACTTCCATTCGTTAAAGTTTTATTAAATATAAGCCAGCTAGTTATTTTTTAAAAATTTTATTAACAATTATTTCATCTAAAATTTTAAACCGAAACAAAAAAAAAATACGAAATTTAAAAATACTTATTTTAAACAAACAATGAAATATTTAATTAAATATTTTTTCAAGTACAATTAAAGGAATGACTAAAAACTTGAAAAATAAAATTCCCGATACTGTTAAATTCTTGAAAAATAAAATATGTTAAAAGGGAATTCCCAAAATTATAAAATGGTCGAAATATAAAAATCCCAAAGGTTTATAATATTATCGAATTGAAAAATTCCCAACAGAAAATCGCCGAATTATAAAATATCCGAACTAAAAAATTCCCGAATTTACACAATTCGAAAAATTGTTCATTTAATACTTTTTATTAAGAACAGAATAATTAAATTTTTTGCCATCGAAGAATTTGTTTAATGTTCAAAGTTTTTAAAAATTATTATTCGTATTTGAAATAACAATAATTGAAAAAAAATTATTTTTTGACCAAAAATTTAATTTTAAAATGTGCATGGTATTTTAAAAAATAGAAAAAACGTTCTCAAAACTCGGGTTTTTAATTAAAGGAAAATAAAATAAAAATAAATGCAAAGTTTGTTTGGAAAATGTTATTGTTTGAAGAAAATTTAGAGATAATTTTTTTTCCTCGTATAGAGCATGTGTTTTTTAATTTTTCAAATAAAAGTTTTATACAATTATTGTGATATTAAAAAACTAACGAATCATAAAATTCCCGACACTGTAAAAATCCCGAATAATAAAATTCCCGAATTGAAAAATTCCCGAAAAATAACATTTTCGAATTGGGAAATTTTGTAAATAATATAATTCCCGAATTGAAAAATTCCCCAATCATAAAATTATCGAATAATAAAATTCCCAAATAATTAAATTTCCGAATAATGGGACGACTAGAAAATACAGAATAATAAAATTCCCGAATAATAAAATTTCCGACTTGGAAAATTCATGATTAAAAAAATTCCCGAATATTAAAATTTCCGAACAATGAAATTCCTGAATAATAAAAATCCCGAATTAAAAAATTCACAAACAATAAAATTTCTGAGTAATAAAATTCCTAAAAAATAAAATTCCTGAAATATAATGTTTTCCACAAAAATAAAATTCCCGTGTAATGGGGTGACTGGAAAATATGAAATAATAAAATTTCCGACTTTGTAAAATTCACTAATGAAATTCTCGAATGATAAAATTTCCGGATAATAAAATTTTCGGCTTGGAAAATTCCTGATTGATAAAATTCCCAAATAATGAAATTCCCAAATAATAAAATTACCAAATATTAAAATTTCCGAAAAAGGAAATTATTGAATAATAAAATATTAAAATCCTTGAATTAGAACATTTTTAAATAATAAAATTCCTAAATTATGAAATTGACCATCAATAAAATTCGCTAATTAGAAAAATTCCAAAAAATAAAATTACCGAACAGTTTATAATATTGCCAAATTAGAAAATTTCCGACAGTCTATAAAATTACCGAATTTGAAAATTCCCTAATAATAAAATTCCTGACAGAAAGTTGCCGAATTATAAAATATCTAAACTATTTTATAAAAAAAATTATTTTTAATGTTTAAAGTTTCTAAAATTATTGTATGAATTTCATATAACAACAATTGAAAAGAATTGCACCCAAAAAAATATATTTTTTCAATTATTTTTGTTTTAAATTCGAAAAATAATTTTAGAAGCTTTAAACATTAAAAATATTTGATTACTGTATTTTTATAAATAATTATTCATAAAAAAATTTGATGGTTCAAATTCTAGAATTGCATATTTCATAAATTCTCTAGTTCGGATATTTTATAATTCGGTAATTTAATTATTCAGGAATTTTCAAATTCAGTAATATTATAACCTGTCGGTAATTTTATTATCCGGTAATTTTCCAATTCGGGAATTTTATTATTCGGCAGTTTTATAATTCGGGAATTTTAATATTCGGGCATTTTCCAATTCAAGGATTTTATTATTCGGAGATTTTATTATTTGGGATTTTTCCAGTTACAGAATTTTACAGTCAGGAATTTTATTTGTCGGGATTTTTCAGCCGTCTCAAAAATATTTAATTACTCTATTTTTAATACATAAATAATATATATTAAAAACAATTTTCTAAATGTTTAAATTCAGAAATAAAATTGTATAATTCAGGAATTCTTTACTTCGGATAGGAATTCTTTACTTCGGATATTTTGTTATTCAGAATTTTCTGTCAGGATTTTTTTAATCTGGCAATACTACAGTGTCCGAAATTTTATTTTTCGGAAATTGAAAATTTTAAAATTCCTGAATGATGAAATCCCCTGCAAAAAATTTCCGAATTATAAAATATCCAAAGTAAAAAATTCCTAAATTAAAAAATTCGCGACTTTAAACCTTAAAAAATTTTTTAAAAATAAATTTCATTAATTAAAAATACAATAATCAAATATTTTTATTACAAAAATTTTCTACTGTATAGAGTTTTTAAAAATTATTATTTGAATTTAAAATTAAAATAATTGAAAAAAATGTATCCCCGGATGAAAAATTTAGTGTTAAAGTGTGCGAAGTATTTAAAAAATAGAAAAAACATTCTCAAAACTCGAATATTTAATTTAAAAAAAAAACTGAAGGAAAACGTCGAGATAAATCTGTGCTGAATTAAATCTTGCGAAGTTTGTTGAGAAATGTTATTAGGTTCAGAGAAAATTTAGGGAGAACTTTTTTTCAATGATAGCACATGTGCTTTTTAATTTTTTTATCATTTTATTTATCATACAATTTTTATCAAATTATTGTGATTTTAAATTCAAATAATAATCTTTAAAAACTTTTAACATTAGAAAAATTTTCTTTGTTAAAAATATTTAATTACTGGATTTTTAATAATTAAAAAATCTTAATTGAAAAACAATCCTTAAAGTCTAAATTTAGGAATATAATTTTATAATTCAAAAATTTTTTACTTGGCATATTTTATAAATCGGCAATTTTCTGTCGGCTATTTTATTATTCGGGAATTTTTCAATTAATTAATATTATAAACTGTTCAGGGATTTTATTATTCGAGAATTTTCAAATTTAGAAATTCTATAGTGTCTAAAGTTTTATTTTTCGGGAATTAAAAATTTTCTGAATCATAAAATGCCCGACAGAAAATTGACGAATTATAAAATATCAGAAGTAAAAAATTACCAAATTCACGTATTCAAACAAAATTGTTTTTCAATAATTATTTTTTATTACAATTACAATAATCAAATATTTTTATAAAAACCTTTGTTAACTGTTTGAAGTATTTAAAAATTATTCTTTGAATTCAAAACAAAAATAATGATATAAAAAAATAAATTAAAGACACATGCGCCTTGAACGAAAAAAAAGTCTGCCTAAATTTTCTCCCAGCCTGATAACATTTTCTAAACAAACCTTCCAGGATTCAATTTAGCACAATTTTATCTCGAAATTTCGTTATTTTTATTTGTCTAATTGAAAATTTGATTTCTGAGAATATTTTGTATTAAAAAAAAATACAATGCACATCTTCAAATAAAATTTCTCATTCAGAAATATATATTTTTTCAATTATTGTTATTTTGAATTCAAACATTAATATTTACAAATGTAAACATTGAAAAATGCTCTTTCTTAAAAATATTTATTTATTGTATTTTTAATAAACAAATAATAATTAATGAACAACATACTTTTTAATTGCGTGAATTCGGAAATGTTATAATTCGGGATTTTTATATTTCAGAAATTTTATGATTTTGGAATTCTTTTATTTCAGGAATTTTCAATTTATTAATTTTACAGGACGACTACAAACTGCTGAAAAATAAAATGTCCGAAAAAAGAAAATATTCGAAATAGAAAAAATTTCCGAAATCATAAAATTTCCGAAATATAAAAATCCCAAATTGGAAAATGCCCTAATAATAAAATTCCCGACAGGAAATTGCCCGATTATAAAATATCTGAACTAAAAAAATTCCAAATTTCAGCAATTAAAAATATTGTTTTTTTTTATCTCCGTACAGGACAAAATTAAAAAAAACTTTGCAGGATTCACTTCAGCACTGATTTATCTCAAAATAATAAAAAAAACTTTTTTAGTTAAAAAAGTTCCATTTTTTAAGAAAGTTTCAAAAATACTATGCACATTTTCAAAGGAAATTTTTCATCCGGAAATATATTTTTTCAATTATTGTTATTCTAAATGCAAACAATAGTTTCAAAGAACCTTAAACAAATAAAAATAAATTTTTTTGATAATAATATTTGATTATTGTATTTTTAATAAATAAATCATATTTTTAATTGTTTAAATTCGTGTTTTTTCTAGTTTAAATACTTTATAATTAGTCAATGTTATAATTTCCGGAATTTTATTTTTCGGGAGTTTTCAATCCTTACGATTTTTGTGTCAACAATTTTATTTTTCGAAATTTTTCAATCGTCCCCACTTGAATTCTTATTAAAATTTTGTTAAATTTAATACTGTGGATATTTTCTCGATTTTATAAACGATTTGAAAATTCGCATTACCTTGCAAGGTTATGTCACAAAATGGTTTTCTTTCATTCTAAATTTAAACCTTTTAAACTTATTCGGGGTTCAAGAAACTTGAAAACTAAAACAGCCCCTAACTTTTGTTTACAAGCACTGAATATAATAATGGTAATAAAGGCAATAAATAATAATAATCTTTAAATAAATCAACATAACCTATAAACGTAGTTTCATGAAAGTTCCAGTTTAAGTCCACTTTTAAAATAAATATGAAATTTGATAACAGAATGTTATTCCTTCTCAGAAAAAGTACCTAATTTAATATAAAACATTAAGAGAAAAAACATAGTTATAATGAAAATAAACTGTGTGAGCGGGTGTCAAGACAAAAGAAAAACGCAATATTGACTTTCTTTTTCCGCAAAATACGTGACACTTTTACCACTAATCAAACTATTTAAAAGGAAAATTAACGAATATATTACTTACCGGGAATTAATTTCCTTATTATGCAGGGGCTTTTTATGGGCAAAACCGGAACAATCAGCTGTTTACATCACGTGACAAAATCAGCTGTTTATATCGCCAGCCATAAAGCAGGACTGACAAAATGGTGAAAAATAGGTGTACCGAGTCGCAATGCGCATGCGTAGCGTCGAAAATCTGATTAGTTAAGGCTGGCGCGCTTATTTAAGATTATTAAATGTGTGAGCAAATAGTTTGCAACAAATGATACTTGTAAAATTATCAGGACTAATTTTTTTAATTAAATAGATTCACAAAGTGAAAGGTGAAAGAATTATTTTATTTTACTCCTCAAAAATGAATAATCGATTTTAAATTTGAAGGAAAAAATACCTCTTATTCACAAGTATGAATTAAAAATTATTTTTTAATATTTTAATGCACCTTGTTATTATTATTTGTTGTAAACAATTGTAAACAATTGTGAACAAAAAAATATTTCTTTAAATAAGCGCCCTTATGGTAATTACTCCGATTCTCGACGTTACGCGTGCGCAATACAAATAGATATCAGAATTGAAAGCAGCACTGCCAACATTATTTTTTTTTTAACCGCGAAAGCAGCTTTAAATTAAAAAGATAAATTGTACAGAGAAAAATCATTTAATTTTATTAAAAAATTTCTTTTCAACATTGAAAACGTATTTATTTAAATAAACAATTTCAAGATTTATGACAAATTTCAAACAAAATAGTCGATCCTTTAATCAATGAGGTGCATTTTCAACTAAAATTATGAAACTTCAAAAAAAATTAATTTTAACAAATAAGTTTAACTTTTGACAAAGTTGTTAAATTTTTCAACCAAAAGATTAATTTTTTTAACCCAGACGACTAATTTTTTTACAAAAAAAAAAAAGAAAAGAAGAATTGTCAACAAAATACATGAATTTTCGATCAAAAAGGATACATTTTTAACTAAAAATAAAACAGATTTTTAGTTATGAAGATAAAACTTCAACAACGAGGAAGGAAATTGTAACAAAGTTCAACCACAAATAGAATACTTACATTTTTAGTGAAAAAAATTAATTTTCAAGAAAATAGATGAATTATCAACTAAAAAAAATTAATTTTCATCTAAGAAGATTATTTTTCTAAAAAAAAAAAATTGTTAAATGTATGATTTTTCAAACAAATAGTTGAATTTTTATTTAAGAAAGATCGATTTTCGACCAGAAATGAAAAAGTTAAAATTTTAGTTATAAACATTAATTTTCAACAAAAATAAATGAATTTTGAAAAAATAGTTGATTTTTCAACCAAAAAGAGGATTTAAATTTTTAATCAGAAATAAAATAGTTACATTTTCGATACAAAAAATTAATTTTTAACAAAACAGTTCAATTTTTACCTAAAACGATTAATTTTTTGCGAAAAAGGCGAATTTAATCATTATACATAACTTTTTAATTGAACAGTAAAATTTTCAAGTAAAAAGATAAAATTTTACTAAAAAATGGACAAGTTGAATTTCCAGTTTAAAAAGTTAATTTTTAACAAAATGATAAATAAATAATAAATTGAAAAGATACATATCAAATAATTAATTAATTTAAATTAATTTAAATTAAATAAATAATTTTTAAGAAACTTCAAAATTTTTCATTGAAATCTTCAAAAATCTATATTTAAAATGAAAATCTTTTAAGCCTTTACATCTTAAATTTTGTAGAAAATCTTTTTAAATTTTCACAAGTTTTAAATTATTTTAAAATCTTTTTGTATCTTTTGAATATCTTTGAAAATTAAGGAAACCTTTTTCTATTTTCTCATATGATAAATTTTTCAAAATGAAAAATCATTTCAAATTTGCCTAGGAATCTCAAAAAATTTTCCAATCTCTTAAATCTTTCAAAATTCATGAAAATGTTCTAAATTTTTTTATCAAAATCTTAAAAAATCTACATTTTGTAAAAAAAAAATATTTTAAAGTTCTAAGTTATTTTAAAAATAAAAATAAAAATTTATTAATTGTTACACTTACTAAAATTTTTTTTTTAATATTCTAATCTTGCGATTCAATTTTCTTAATTTAAAATTTTAATTTAATTTTCACTTAAAATTTAAGTAACAAGATAAAATAGATTATTTGGATTTTTCCCAGGAATTTTACGAATTTGTTAAAATCTTTTGAATCTTTTCAGAATTTTTGGAAAGCTTCTAGGATTTTTTCAAAACCTTAAAAATCTACATTTTGTTAAAAAAATTAAATTATTTTTATGTTTTAAATTATTTTGTAATTTTTTTTTAAGTGCTAAATATTTCTCAAACTGACTTGAATTTGTTCTACAATATTGAAATCTGGGAATTTAATTGTCAATTTTCATTTAATTTTCTTTTAAAATTAATTTTTCAAATAAAAAATCATTGAGCATTTTTTCAGAAATGTGAAGAAATTTTTTTTTTTTCATAATCTTTTAAAATTTTTAAAAAGCTTTTAAGCTTTTTGTTCAAAATCTTAAAAAATCTACATGCCTTAAAAAAAGTTTCAAATTATTTTCAAGTTTTGAATTATTTTTTTATTTTGCTTAAACTGCTTAACATTTCTTAAAATTCAATTTTCAGTTTTAATTCTCTGAATTTTCAATTTTGATTTAATTTTTTCTTAAAATTCATTTTTTAAATAAAAAATCATAAAAAATTTTCCCAAGATTTCAGAAAAATATTTTTCAAACCTTTCAAAATTCTTAAAAAAGTTTATTTTTTTAAAATTTAGGAATAATTTTTTGAGACACTCGATGTAACAAAATTAATTTTTCAATTTTATTCAACAAGTAATATTTACACAACAGTAAAAAAACTGCATTTTTTCTACTATTCTATCACTCCACTTTCCAAAAATACATAGAATATAATATCACCTTCAGTTCGATAACAAAAATTATTAATATTATTATTAACAATAATAACCTATAATTATTGATACACTATCACAGGCAGTAAAACCAAAAACTCGTAAAATAAAATAAATTATCTTTGAATATTTTATTTAAAAAATTATATATTAAGGCCATGTAATATTTATCTGATTCCTACCTTACCGACATTTTTTTGGAGCAACTCACGCCCACACGAATTTAAATACCGAGTTGAATATTTAGAAAATTATATAAAAGGCACTAAGGAACGTTTGCTTGATTCTAAATTTTTGGAAAAACAAAAAAAAAAATTAAATTAATTTCCAAAATTAAATTTTTTTGGTAGTTGCAGTAATTTAGGACCATAAAAAGGTTCCTTAGTGCCTTTTATATGCTTTCCCAAAATTTCAACTCAATACCTCAATTCGTGTGGACGTCAATTAAAGCAAAAGAATCTCGGTCAGGTAGGAATCGGAAGTTATGTGACACTTATCCGATCCTACCTTACCGACATTTTTTTGTTAACCATACCAATTCCACACGAGATGAGATATCACACTGAAAATTTAAGAAAATGATAAAAAGTGACTAAGGCACGATTATGTACTAATAAATTTTTACAATTCAAAAAAAAATAATTTTTGAATTTTTTTTGTAGCAGCAAAAATTTATTAGTACAAAAACCTTCCTTTGTTCCTTTAACATATTTTCCTAAAATTTCAACTCGATATCCTAATTCGTGTGGACGTGAGTTGTTGCGAAAAAATGTCGGTAAAGTAGAAATCGGACAACTATTACATGGCTCTAAATAAAAAAATCTTATTTCGACCCGAAAACATAATTTAATATAAATATTATAATTAAGGACTAGATTTGATCAGCGATCTTCTTTTAAAGCTTTCTTCAGATTTCTTTTTCAATTCCTCGTGTTTTTCAGGACTAAAGTTCATAGCCTTGTCCACAGCTGCATCAAGTTTTTTATTCATTAGCGTCATCATACCTGGCAATCTACTCGTATAACAAAAAAAAGACCTAAAAAAAATAATAAATTTATTTTCTGTTCTTAGGGGTCATTCACAAATAATGTAAAAAGATTTTTTCGGAAAGAAGTTTGCTAAAATCTTTTTGTTTCTGTTAAGAGGAGGGGGGGGGGGGTGTTCAACTTACAAAAGAAAATTTTGTTCTAAGAAAATAATGCATTGCATTTTCAATCAAAAATATAAATTAAAATTAAATTTTTCACAAAAAAATTAATTTCAACAAATAAGTTCAACTCTCGTCAAAGTAGTAAAATTTTCAATAAAAAAGTTGAATTTTCAGTGACAAAAATAAATTTTAAATGAAAATGAATTTTCAACAAAAAATTCAATTTTCAACCTAAAAATATGTATTTTTATCAAAAATAATTAGATTTTCAAAAAAGAAAGATAAATTTCATTCATAAATTGAATAATAACATTTTCAGTGTAAAAAATTAATTTTTAATAAAATATTG
>JAUELO010456123.1:0-12796 GCA_032357855.1 Amphibolips quercusostensackenii | reverse complement strand
ACTATGAAATTTCCGAAATAAAAAAATCTTGAGTAAGAAGATTTTCGAATAAGGAACAACTGGGAAATCTCAAAAATTAAATTCTTGACACTGTGAGATTCCAGACTTAAAAAATTTTCGAATAATCCATTTTCTCAGCAATAAAATTTTTCAATTGGAAAACTCGGAAATGATCAAATTTCCAAATAATCAAATTTCCGAATAACGGACGATTGGAAAATCTCGAAAAGTAAAATTGAAAACACGATTCAATTTTTTAACTGAAAAATTTCTGAATAACAAAATTTTCGAATAAAGGACAACTGAGAAATCTCAAAAATTAAATTTTCGACACCGTAAAATCCCAGACTTGAAAAATTTCCGAATAATCAATTTTCCGGGCAATGAAATTCCCGAATTGGAAAATTCGGAAAAAATCAAATTTCCAAATAATCTGATTTCGAAACCATAAAATTCCCGAATTAGAAAATTCCCAAATAATCCAATTTGCGAACCATAAAATTTCCGAATAATAAAATTCTCGACAGAAAATTAAAACGGCTAAAGAATCCCGAAAAATAAAATTTTAGAATATTAAAATTCCTGAATTGAAAAATACCCGCATAATTCCCTTATTCAGAACAAGGACGACTAACAAATCTAAAAAAATAAAATTATCGACACTATACAATTCAAAAATTGGGAATCTCCTAAATAATAAAAATCCAAAATTAAAAATTTCCCCAATAATTTTCTTATTTGAAAATGAGAGGACCAGAAAATCCCAAAAAATAAAATTCCCGACCCCGTAAAATCTAGACTTGGAGAATTCCCAAATAATCAAATTTCCGAATAACGGACAACTGTGTAATCTCGTGAAGTAAAATTGCCGACACTATGAAATTTTCGAACTGGAAAATTTCTAAATAACAAAATTTTCAAATAAGGGACGACTGAAGAATCTCAAGAAATAAATTTTTGACATTGTAAAATTCCAGAATTGGAAAATTTCCGGATAATTAAATTTCCGAGCAATAAAATTCCCGAATTGGAAAATTCGCAAATAATCAAATTTCGGAACCAGGAAATTCCCGAATGGGAAAATTCCTAAATAATTAAATTTCTGTACAGTTTATATTACTAAATTAGAATTTTTTAGAATAAAAAAATTAATTCTTTAAGCAAAATAGAAACGACTAAAAAATCCCGAAAAACAAAATTCCTGACCTATTATATTCACAAATGGGAAATTTTCTGAGTAATAGAATTCCACAAATTAAAATATTCAGGAATAATAAAATTTCCGAACATTTTGTATTAGTTATTAGTGGATTGAAAAAGTCAAGGATGATAAAATTTCTAAACAGTTTATCTTACTCAATGGAAAGATTTTAGAATAATAAAATTAATTTTCAACGATAAATTAGGACGACTGAAAAATTCCAAAAAATAAAATTTCCAAATTGGAAAATTCCTAAAAATTTTAATTTCTGAATGAAAGATGGCTGCAAAATTCAAAAAAATAAAATTCCTGACACTGTAAAATTCTTCATTCAGAAAATTCCTCAATTAAAGGATTCCCGAATAATTCTCTTATTTGGAAACAGGACGTCTGAAAAATCCAAAAAAATCAAATTCCCGACACTGCGAAATTCCCTGATTATTCCCGAATAATGAAATACTTGACAGAAAATTGGAACGACTGAAATATCCCAAAAAATGAAATCCCAGGCATCGCGAAATTCCTGAAATAGAGAATTGCCGAATAATAAAATTTTTAAATAATAAAATTTTTCAATAATAAAATTTTTCAATAATACAACTTCTAAATAGAGGACGACTGAAAAATCCCGAAAAGTAAGAATACCGACACTGTCAAATTCTTGAATTGTAGAATTCCCGAATAATAAAATTTCAAAATAATTAAATTCACGAATTGAAAAATTCACGAATAACAAAATTCCTTAAATAGAAAATTCCAGAGTAATAACATTTTGGAACAGTTTTGTGTTACTCAATTGCGAAATTCACGAATGATAAAATTCTAGCGAGAAAATTAGACAGATAAAAAATTCTGAAAAAAACTGCCAATACTGTAGAATTGCCGAATCGTTAAATTTTCGAATAATAAAATTTCCGAATGAGGGATGACTGAAAGATCGCGAGAAATAAAATTTCCTACACTCAAAAATTTTCGAATTGTAAAATTCCCGAGAAATGAAATTGCATAAAATAAAAGTTTTCGAAGAATAAAATTCATAAATTAGAAAATTCCCGTACAGTTTATATTACTGAACTAAAAAATTCCCAAATAAAAAAAATCCTGAACAGTTTATATTACTTCACTGGGAAATTCTTTAAAAATTAAATTCTCGACAGAGAATTGGAACAACTAAAAGATCCCGAAAAATAAAATTTTTAAATAACAAAGTTCCTGAATTGAAAAATATTGAATAATTTCCTTATTCAGAAACAGAACGACTAAAAGATCACGAAAAATGAAATTTCTGACACTGTAAAATTCTCAACTTATAAATTACCAAAGAATAAAATTTTCCAATGGTAAAATTAAAAAATTTTAGAATAATAAATTTCTGGACGAAAAATTTAAATGACTGAGAAATCCCGAAAAATTGAATTCTCGGCACTGTAAGATTCCCAAATTGAGAAATTCAAAAATAAAAAATTTCGGAATGAGGAGCGACTCTATAATCCTAAAAAATAAAATTTCTGGTTTAGGAAATTCCAAAATGATAAAATTCTTGAATTAAAAAAATTCCTTAATAATTTCTTATTTGGATATAGGACGGCTGAAAAATTGCGAATAATAAAATCCTCGACTAGAAATTTGGACGACTAAAAAATCCCGAAAAATAAATCACCTGACACTGTGAAAGACCCTAATTGGAAAATTCCCAAAAAATAAAATTTCCGATTTGAAAAATTTTTGAATAATAAAGTTTCCCAACAGTTCATATAACTGAATTGGGAAATTCCCGAATAATAAAATTATCGACAGAAATGAAAGCAGTGAACGGTTCAGTGTCGGGAATTTTATTATTCGAGTCTTTTCAGTTGTCCTATTTTCGAATAAGGGAATTAATACACGGAACCTCTTCTTAAATCCTCAAACCTTTTGATTCCTATAAAATCTTAAATCTTCTGGAATTCTAAGGAATTTTTTGAAACCGCATACGATTTTTCGCATTACTTAAAAATCATCAGAACCTTTGAAAATTCCTTTCGAATTTTTAAATGTCTTGAAAACGCTTTGGAATCCTTGGAAATAACCTAAAATGTTTTAAATCCTACAAACTTTTAAAGAATATTTTTAAATTTTTCAAAACCTTTGAAAATCTTTGGGAATCTTTTATAGTACTCCTCAAATCCCTTGAAACAAAATTTCAAAGTTTTTCAAATCTAGTGAAGAATTCAAAAGTTAGGAGAAAATTGAAAACCTTTAAAATCCCTTAGTTCTAGTGAATAAGTTTCTTGAAATCCATTTAATTTAATTAATTTAAATTTAAAAAAAAATTAATTAAAAAAATTTGTTGAAGTCACGTGAAATGACATGAAATCTTATAATATTCCTCAAAATATCTGAAAATATTTAAAATCCTATAAAATCCTTTAAAACCCAGAAATTTTTATTAAAATAGCTTATCAAAAGTTTTTAAAATCCCTCAGAATTACTCATTGAAATATTTAGAATTATCATAGAATTTTCGAAATCCTAAGCAATCCCTTAATTTTTGTGAAATTCTTTGCACTTTATAGAAATATTATGAAATGCTTAAGAGTTTTTTTTATCAATTAAAATGCGTCAAAAAAACAATAAAAATTTTTAAGTAACATTTAATCTCCTTATTAAATCTTTAAAATATTTTAAAAAAGAACCCTATGTTCAAAAAAGTCTGATACAATTGTTTGATAAATTAATTAATTAAAAAACAGTTATTTTAATTTTACATACTTTAAACATTAGCAGAATTCTAATGTTTTTAATAATTTTATTTTTTAGGTAAATCTTCAATATTTAAGTTTAACATTTTTTCAGGTATAAAAGTTAAAAATTTAAAATTTTTATACCTATCTCGAAAAAAGGTTTTGATGACGGGGTTTCTGGATCCGCGCCTTATAGCAAAAGCTGTGGATATAGGTTCCAAATGAAAATGGCAAACAAACACTAATGAGCATAGTTTCAGCTAAGTACGGACTGACGTAATAAATTGAATTTTTCTTTGGATCCTTTTAAAAAAATCGTTGACGAAAAGATATATTAAAAAAATTCAAAAATTTTGTCTTTTTTTGGTAGTAAAAGAAAATGGAAGAAATTCAAAATTAGGTCAATCTAAGGAGGTTTACGAAGGGGATGTAGTAATTAAAAGCTAGAGGACTGCTAATTGAAAAGTGCTCCACAAGCATGAGCCCTCTTTAAAAAGTCACACAAAAAAATTAATTACTGATTCGCAGTCAATTTTGACAAATTCAAATAATGTGGATAGAAAAACTTCAGTCAGTTTTGTTTATCTAATCAATAACTTCCAATGACTGAATTAAGCATTTTTAATTATTCAGACTGTAATTTTAATTGATTGAAACCGTAAATTTTAATGGTCTTTTTAGTAAGTTTGCTTAATTAAATCAGTCATTTTAAACGATACAACCAGCACCTTCTACTAATTACCTCAGTGTTTTTAAATTACATAAACTCTCATTTTTACTGATTGAATAATTTATTTTTAATGTTCCGATCAGTGGATCTTAGTAATTAATTTATAATTTCTACATTTTTAACAGAATAATTTAATTTTTAACCGAAAAATAAAATTTTCATTTAATAAAAATATAATTTTCTACAAAAATAATTGAATTTTCGATTCAAAAACTCAAATTTTTAATAAAAACTGATAAAAAATTTTATTTTACAGTAAGAATATTTTCAATGTAAATAAAAATCAGTTCATTTCATTTAAAAAGACAAGTTTTCAACGAAATAATTGATTTTTTAACCAAAAACAATTTTTTAGGCCAGAAAAGAAACTTTTAATACAATAGGTGAATTTTTAACCAAACAAATAAATGTTTAAAACAATAGTCGAATCTTAAATATAATTTTTATTTTGAATTTATTTTAATTATTATTCATTCATTTTTATTTATTCTTAACTATAAATTTTAACTAAAAAAGATAAAATTATAAATCCAAAAGATTACTTAGCTACTAGAAGAGATAGATTTTTGAAAATATGCATTATTTTTTAATTGAAGATATCAGTCTTTAACCAAGAATATACTTGTTCAATTTTCAGTTAAAAAAAATATTTTAAAAAAAATATAAAATTAAAAAAAAATAATTTTCAACAAATTATTTACATTTTTGTTTGAAAAGATGAATCTTCATAAAAAAAATTAACCAAAAAATATGATTTTTGCATGAAAATGTCATTGTTAATATTTCAACTAAAAAAAAATTCTATTTTAAATTTAAAAACATTTATTTTAATCAGAAAAAAGAATTTTTTTACCAAATCGTTAAGTTTGGTAATAAAGAAATGAATTTTTAACCAAAAAAGGTTATTAACAAAAATGTTGATTTTTCACAAAATAAATACATTTTCGACGATCTTACGGAAAACGTAAAGTTAAAAACAAATATGAACAATTTTGTTCAACAAAAGATAAGTCATTTTCTTTGTCTTCAAATTTTAAAGAAAACAAAAAAAACATTTGTTTTTATATTTAGCTCTCTTGAAAAATAGGGAAAACGAGAAAGTGTTAATATGTAAAAACAAACTTTTTTTGCCTTTGTTCGTAATGCATAGAATACTTAAAAGTAGATCGAAGATTTTGGAAAATTACTCTAATTAAATTATTGAAAAAAAATAATAGGACGTTACATTTTACATTTCGTAGATTAATTTTTTTTAAATTAACTAAATTGTGCCGATTTAAAAAAAACAATTAAAACTGCTCAATTTTTTTTTTAAACGCGAAATAAGAAGAAATATTACACAGAAAAGTATCACCTCTTTTAAAGACGTTGAAAAAGTTTCGGTATAATTTTTTATGATTTTCGCCGTTTCTTGCTTTTTTTTATTCTTGACAAAAATCACATTTCTAAAAAATAGTTTTTCTATGATTTTAAGAATAAAAATAATATAACTAATAATTAGACTTTAAATGAAAAACAGCATACTTAATTAATAATTTTTAAACTTGCAAACAACATCAATTAACAAAAAACTTGCAATTGAATCGTTTCTTACTATCGCTTCTTACCAATTTTGAAAAAATGAAGAAATTTTAATATTTGATAGCTCATTTTTTATAGAAAAAAGGTTTCTAAAATTCTACTGTTTTTAATTTAAAAAATGTTGTATGACTTTTTTCTTATAGATAGAATCTTTAAAACAATAATACCTGAAAAAATAATCAACGCTTTATTAAACTTCCATCATTTTTTGTCAATCTTGTAAAAAGCAACAGAACGAAAAAATTTAATAGGAAAATCTATTGTTGAAATAATTATTGTTTGTGAGTTAAAAAATTTTTCATGAAAAAGAAGGTTTTCCCTTTCATAAAAAATAACTGGTGATATCATTGCAATCCTTAAATTCATATAATTTTTTTCAGAGATTTGATTTTTGGCGAATCTGCCTTAATTACATGGAAGGTATCGTGTTTCACTAATTTTTAGTGATTATATCATTCGACATAGATACTGTCATTTTTTATCATATTATTTTTGTCAAATTATTCAAAATTATTAACTTTTTCAGTAACAAACAACAGACGATTCAAAAATAAAATTAAAAATATCTTTTGAAGAAGTGCTAGTGGAAGCAAATGATTTTCATATCATGATAGCTTTTATTTTTTAAGTCACAAGGTGACCTCTTTTTCAAGCTTAAAATGTATAGAACTGAAAAAGCAGATTTTTGCTTTTATCGATCGCCGATAATTATTTTGATTTGTGTATTTTCACTATTACTTTTAATCACAGCTATAAACATCTGGATATATTTAATGCGTAATACATATAATAATTAGTAGCGCCACCTCAGTGCTATACTATAAAGTAAAATTTATGTATTTTTAGTGTGCGATTAACTCACTTAAAACACAAATAAAAAAAATATATGAAGTAAAATTTTTTTTAATGTTTTAGTTTGTTGCTATCCATGTTGTGAACTGATTAATTAATATATGTAGATATGTTTTTATATTATAACCTAATTTTGAAGGTTATTACAATAAATTAAATGCACTGAAATGAAATTTCAAATTGAATAAAAAAATATTGTAAACATTATTTGAATCTCTTATTAAAAATAGTTGTTTAATGCTTCTCATGTTGTGAACTATGTATTAATTATCAACTAATTCTACATATATTTTGAAAACTCATATATTAAAAATACCTCTATTCCAATTATGTGATTTTTGTCAAAGTTTTTGATGTTAGAAAATGATTATCTGAATAAAAAATTTTTAATTAGGTGTACATTTGTTTAATTTTTTTCTGGAATTAGTATAAAAGGTTTTTAATAATTTAAATTTTCAGAAATGCAATTTTAAATAAAAAATAAAATATAAAGCAAAAATTATTTCAATGTTTCAATGAAAATAATGTTTAATGCTTTTTATGTTGTGAACTGATTAATGTTTTTTTAAGAGTTAAATAACGTAAAGTTAAATTTTAATTATTTTCAATCAAATAATATATATACATATATTTTTTCATTTACTTTAAGATTATGCAATAAATATTGGCCATAAGTTGTATAATAAAAGTTTATTTTTCATTTAAAAGACAATAATGGAAATTACATAATTTTTTTAAATCTTTGCTATGTTACGAAATGATTATCTGAATTCGATTATAAAATTATATTCACAAATGTTTTAATTTTGTCTGGAATTAGTACAAAAGGCTATTAATAAATTAAATGTGGAGAACAAATACAATTTCAAATGAACAAAATCCGCATAATGTAAACAGTTTTTAAATGTTTTAATGAACTTTTTAACGTATTATTTTCGAATTAATTTTATTGAAAATATTAAATTACTTAAAGATTGAATTTATATTGTTTTTTAATCAAGAATGACAAATTGATTATTCACTGCAAGGTATTGTGAATGAATATTGGCTATTATTTTTATAATAAAACTTCATTTTTCTTTTGAAAAACCTTTATTGCAATTATATATTTTTTAAATGTTTGTGATGTTGTTAAATAAGTTTCTGAATTCAATTTTCAAAATTATATTCACTTATAATTAATTTTTGGAATTATTTTAAAGGTTAACCATAAATTAAATATGTAGATATAGAAATAGAATTTCAAATGCAAAGTATATATATAATGTAAAAAATTGATGATTGCTCAAATGAAAATAATTGTTTGATACTTTGCATATTGTGAACTGATTCATTAATTCAAACGTATTATATTAAAACTTACATTTTCTGGAATTAATTTGAAAGGTATTCAATCAATTTTTTTGAAATAAAAGTTCGTTTGTAACTAATTTAACTAATTTACCTTTTAAGCTTATTAACTAATTTTTGACTGATAAATTTTTTCACAATATTGAATAAGGTAAAGATTTCATTTCAATTGTTTATAATGATCCTTCAGGGGCTTGAGGGTAATAATGATAATTTTAATGTTGTAATCTAAATGATTAATTACTGATAGATAAATTTTTTATTAACATTTAAATACATGAAGATTTAATTTTAATTTTTCTTTCTTACATTTGCATATTGACATAATAAAAGTTTATTTTTTCTTTAAAAAACCTCTATTGCGATTATGTAATTTTTTTAAGGGCCTGTGATGCTGTTCAATAAGTATCTGAATTTAATTTTTAAAATTATATGCACGTAGATTTTAATTTTGTTCTAATCAGTTTAAGAGCTTATTAGTGAATCAAATGTATAGAAATACAATATATTTTCTTTTATACAATATAAAAATTATTTCAATGCTTCAATTAAAATAGTTAATTGATTCTTTTTATGCTGTGAACTGAATAACCAATTATTAACATATTCTATTTAAACTCACATTTTCTGGAATTAGTTTAATAGATTATTAATCAATCAAATTTTCATAAAAAAAGTCTAAATTAAAAAAAAATTAATTAAAAATCATTTGAATGTTATAATAAAAGTCTTCGTTTAATGCTTCTTTTTTTGTAAAATAATTAACTAATTATTGACTGATTAATTTTTTTCAGAATATATAAATAAATATTAACATTAAGCCTTTTTTTAATAAGTCACATAAATTGATTATATAATTTAAGGTTATATAAATTAATATTGGATTTAATTTTTATAATAAAACTTGAAATATATTTAAAATACCCCTATTCTGAATAAGTAATTTTTCAAATGTGTCTAATGTTGTGAATGGAGTATATAAATTTTATTTTAAAAATTATAACTACATATTATGTTTTTATTTTCTTGAAAATGAGCATAAAATGTTACTAATAATTCAAATTTCTAGAAATAAAATTTTAAGTGAGAAAAAATATAAAGTAAAAATTAATATCGAATTTTTTAAGTAATATAAGTGTTGAAATTTTTCCATATTCTGAACCGATTGATTTATTTTTGAATAGCGAATTTAAAGAAAATAATAATTAAAGTGAAGATTAAGTTTTAATTTTTCAGTTTTTTCGAAAATTAGTTTAAAAGTAGATAAAAAATGTATGTCTCTCGATATTATTTAGTAATGTCAGAAACAAATTATTCATTCAAATTCTCATTACAAACATCTGGAGTCAAAAAAAATAATTTTATTTCTTAATCGTTCTTCATTCATGTTATTAGAACCATAAGTGTCTAATTTTCTTTCCATAAAAGGTGATCTCATAAGAAATCTTTAGATCCTAATTTAACAAAAATTAAAAAGTTTTAATAAAGTTTAAATTTTTCAATTCACTTCCCCAAAGCATGGAAAAGTTGGACGTAAACTATGCTGGAGATAATCACGAAAAAAGAGAGGCATGTTTCTTAATATAATTTTCAAAATTATAGGTAATTATGTTTTAACGATTTAGCGATGTAGTATTTCAATACCTTGATATACGAAAATGTCCG
This sequence comes from Amphibolips quercusostensackenii, assembly GCA_032357855.1. Classification (NCBI taxonomy): domain Eukaryota; kingdom Metazoa; phylum Arthropoda; class Insecta; order Hymenoptera; family Cynipidae; genus Amphibolips; species Amphibolips quercusostensackenii. The sequence continues at coordinate 2,694 of JAUELO010456123.1, read as the reverse complement.
TGAAAGTACCCGCGAATCTCATTGTACATAAATTAAAATTTTTCGCAATAATAAATTACATAACCTAAAAGTGCAGAAGCAAGATATTTCAATAATTTATCAATATATTTTGATGCATTGTTTATGAATGTGATAATGACGTATCGTCTGCATTTAGGGTATCATAATTTATTTTGTGGACATTTTCATGTCTACATTTGCACCACCAAGCCACCCTCATTCATAATATAGTCCGTCAATTTTCTTAGATTTTCATTTTATAATTATAAAATAAAGTTTTAACGACTTATTATTAGTATTAAAATTTATAATTATATAAATTATCATTGATAGTTGTTATCAGATTCATTGCGTTGTTTAAGTTGTGCACTTGAAATCTTCAAGCGATGTATCGCCCTTTGCTATTCATAAAAGTAATCGTAAATGAAATAATTCTACGTTACATGGATTCACAAAGTACATTCTATCAGAATTTAATTTCAGCAAGAATTTTAGTAGTAAAAGACTTCATGAAAATAAATAGTTATTTGTATCATTGTCGTTCATTCAGATTAGAATAATTCTGTGAATATTTGAAGCACAATTGATTGCAACTTGACTGTATATCAAACGCTGCGTTAAATCCAATACAAATTTGTGTAAGTTATAAATGATTTAGTATTGTAAATTGTGTTTGAATGTAGAACAGGAATTAAAATGTAAACAACCCCTTAATGATAATCCTCATAGAAAATAACATGCATACTGCTCGATCCACGGCATAATAGAACGACCCTAACATTAAAAGCTGTTGATTCCTATCTACAAATATAACATTATGATTTTGATCTAATCTACTATTTACACAGTATTTTTACTGCACTCCCTTTATATGTTTCCTAACCCTTAATTAGAGATCTAGATATCAAGATAATCAATTACTTTTTCAATAAAACATTTTTCCACTTCCAAAAGATTATATGCGTATAAACCAAAATGTTGAAATTCGGTCAATTTTGTCTAAAATGGATACCTTAGAGATTGTCTGTAAACTACGTCACTAATTTGAGGGGGGTAGGAGAGTCATAATGAAAACATTACAAACCTAAATGAAGTTATGTACGTTTTTTGGTGATAAGTTTTAAGAATTTTTGTTTTGTTTTCAAAAAACATACCCTTTCTTTACTTTTTCTTCGGTTTCGCTTGGATGCCAAACTAAGTGATAAAAACAAACAAGAAAAATCCACTACTTTTAAATGAAAAGTCTACGATTATATTTTTGGTTGCAAAATAATCTTGTTTGGTGAATTTTCTACTATTTTTACATTTTTAGTAATATTTTTTTAAAAAGCACCTCAAAATATGCTTTTTATAATATTCAAACTGCATAACTGGATAACACTAATTTTTTAGAGAATTTTGGTCAGGCTTCTGAATCGGTTACTTTGTTATTCTTAAATTATTAATGAAGTTTTATATAAGAATTAAACTTTCAAGCTATAAAAATAGTAAGAAACTATTTTGTTACTCAATGGCACACAAAATCAAGGACAATTAAAAAGTTACTGCTTTGAAATTATCATTGGAAACGAGAAGAAAGTAAAACATCTGCTGTGAAATAGTTTGCTTATCATTAAAAATAAGTACACATATTTTATAAATGAAGTTCTCAAAACCCTGTAAATATAAAACTCAAATGCATGAACAAATGAAAACTATTTTGATTATGTTTTTTTTTTATGAATTTGTTGAAATCGGGCACTAAGGCGATGGCCATGTCACGTAATTGTTTGAATCTGATATATATTGATCTCGAAGGTGAAATGTAAGATACGCATTTTTTGTTTTGACACAAAAAAATGGTTTCGCGAATTCATGGATATTTGAAGATTAACGTGAATCTTGAAAAAATTAACGAAATTTTGTCAAAAATGATATATCTAGGGAGCATGATAATATAATTTTATTTTATTTTCGGCAGCTTGCAGTGCTATATGCACGCTCTCAAGTCATGCAAAGAAGCTTAAAAAATTGTGATAATCAACCAAATGTCGGCCATTTGAAAAAAAAATTGAAGTCGATTTTCTCAGAAAATTCACCTTTGATTTTTTTCAAACTCTTTTGGGTTTATTCTACTGTAAAAAAGATATCCTATAATTTTGCTCATCACTAAAATAGTCCTGTTTGTACGAATCAATATTTTTAAAAACATGTTTAAAAAAATATCAATCCTTTTTTAAAACATTAACAGTTATATATCTTGAATTAGTTGAAATCATATGTCCATGTGCGCAAGTCTGAGCGCCCCTAGGGCGCGCAACTGTTTTAGCTTGCGCTTTGTGCTCGATAATATATTTCCCTTGCTCTTCGCGCTCGGTAATGTATGTACCTCGCGCTTCGCGCTCAGACACTTTTTGCCTTGCGCTTTGCGCTCGGATCATTCCAGTTTTCGCACTTTGTGCTCGTCTTAGATGAAAGGAAAAAGTTTACTTGCAAATATCATAAAATTGTCAAAACATCTACGATCAAAATAATTGTTAAATTTGGTTTTATTTAATATCAAAAAGAAAGTTTATTTACTTAAGGCTCTATCGGCCTCAATTTTATCCACAAATTTGAGCGCCTGGCGGTCTTACGCTCGCTTTGTAAGCTTTATCGCTGTTACAGGCTTTTGGATTAATTACTTTAGTTTTAAATGAAGAGGAGGCTTGATTT
>JAUELO010456098.1:0-12797 GCA_032357855.1 Amphibolips quercusostensackenii | reverse complement strand
TTATTATTTTTTTTTAAATTTTAAAGACAATTTTTTTGTATTAATTATCGAAAGAGTCATACATTTTTGAAGATAGTATGCGCGCACATCCTACCCAGTGCTTGTTCTTCTATAGTGAAATTTAAAAAGTAGCAAGCTTCAAAATTGATTAGTTTCGAATTTAATGCTTGGAAGAATTTAATGATTATAAAAAATCATCCACAACTGTACATTTGAGATTGGTTTTATCTGGTTACAAGACCTAGCACAGCTAGTTAAACATCAAAAAACTGCCTGCTGCACATGCGCATTTTGATCACGCGCGACTCACTTAGCTTGCAAGTTTGAGAGCGCCTACAGCGTGCAACCGTTTATGCCCGCGCTTCGCGCTCGATCTTTGTACTTTCCTCGCATTTTTGCCCAATTCTTTCAAAATTGAAAGTCAAGGCACCGACAAACGTAATTTAATGATTGTGATTTTTCTTTTGTTAAAGCTCCGTAAGCGCTTCAAACACATTGTCATTACATATCTCGTGCTTCGCACTTGATTTTGTCCAACGTGCGAACTTTTCTACATTATGTTCAATACTATCATATCAAATCAATTCTTTATTAAGCATTACATTTTATTTTTAGCTACCCTGAAAAACGTATCAATTCAATAAATTTATGTTATGGCAGTTTAAAATATGCATTGAAAATTAATAAGAAGTATTTTTATTGTCATTTTTCATAATTGAAAAACAGTGCGTATCCTATCAAGAAAATAATTTTGTGATTAAAAATTTTATTGCAGCTTGTGTCTTTTTTCCATGATTTCAACTTGTTTATTTTCAATGTAGTTTTTGACGATTTAAACCAAAGATATGTATTCTAGCGTAAAGTAGTAAAGTAGCTCTTTTTAGGAGTGATGAATTTCGTTTATTTATTTCTTTCTTATCTTGCATAGTATGATCCTAAAATGGTATTATTGATTTTTCATTATTTTTCTGCGTGATCAAAATTTGAATTTCCGATTTTTCAAGAAAATTCAAAAAGTTGTTGTGGCAATCTTGTAGGGTGTTTGAAAAGCAACGATTTTCTTTGAGTCTCATCTTCTCATATCCTGCGTATTTTGGCTTAAAGTTTTTATTTTCTTTTGTTTTTTTGAATTTCGTAAATGCTGTAATTCTTCTAATTTTTTTTATTTGAATGATGCATCAGGATAAATTGTTTGTCTTTACAAGTCTTATACCATGAAAAAACGTATATAGAATTTTTAAGTAATGAAAAAGTGGTCTCAAAATTTTTTTAAATATTATTTTTTTTTGAATTTTTATCGAAAATGTCTATCTTATGAGCTTGACCTTTATTTTATAACCATTAGAGGGTGTGCAGAAATATTTGTAAAAAGCGGTTTTTTTAATCCAGAAGGTCTCAAATTTTAACATTTGACAAAAGCGGGCCGTGAGTGTCAAGATTTACAGAAATCTAATACCTGATCTGACGAGAATGTAAAAAATTAGTAACATTTCTTATCAGGCATTTAAGAATTAAAAAACTTCATAACAATTACTCACGAAATAATGAATATAAGGTTAATGGAAACGTCAAAAATAATATAATTTTAAACTTTATTCAAAATTAAAGTAGTCTTAAGTGAGGTTTGTAAAACTAAATCCTTAAAAATGATTTATTTTAAAATTATTCATCACGCTTTTTAAGATCTTAAGTACAAAAATAAATGAATTCACAGATTATTATCAATAATCTGTTGCAATGAATGAGACATGTTAATACAACGGATTTTTCAAGGGTTAACTTCTCGTTTTTTGAGTGTATACTAGATTTCAAAAGGTTACAAAATATTTCTGAAGATTTCCGAAGATTAAAAATATTTTAAAATATTTTTAAGGATCCTGAAGATTTGACAACAATTTCACAAAGATTTTTGAACTTTAAAAAAATTCAAAGGAGTTTGAAAATCAAAGAAAGGCGCGTACACCAGATTTACAAAATTCCAGCAAGATTTTGAACATTTCACAAAGACTTTTAAACTTTTAACAGATTTCAAAAATTTTAAGAATTTGGAAGTGGGTAGAAATCAGGTTTCTAAGATTTTGAAACATTTAAAAAATTACAAACAATTTAAACATTTCATTTGAAAATATTTCTATACATTTTATAACGATTTCAGGTATTTTAATTATACAAATAAAAACTTGAGATTTAAAAAAGGTTTCACAAATATTTCACAAATTTCATAAAAATTTTATAAAGACTTTAAGGAAATACACGAATTTAAAGGTTTCAAAGACATCAGATTTTAAATATTTAAAAACATTTGATATATTTTAATAGTTTTTTTAACATTTTACACTATTTTAAAAGATTTCACAAATATTTTATATATTTCAGTGATCTTAAACGATTACAAAATATTTTAGAGAGATTTCACAAATATTAACATATATTTATAATATATTGATAGATATTTATCAGGAGATTTCAAGAATATCAGAGCTTTGCAAAAAATTAGAGAGGCTAGGATCGAAAACATGTAAATCTTCTTTCCGTGTCGGTGTTTCTTTGAATCATGTTATCGCCAGAAAGCTATTTAATAATTTCGAAAATACTATTATATCCAAGTAGGCACTCTTTTTATGAATTTTTCTGTTATGTATACGTGTGTCTTTATTACAGTTAAATAGATACGCCTACGTTGCGATCGCTCGATTGTTTTCTGATAGTTATGCAAACATTATTTTTTAACATTTTTACAATTTTTAAAAAAGGTTTGCATAATTAGATATGTCTATTTTTCACGATTTCTTTTATAAATAAAATAATTAATTTTTCGATTTTTTTTAGTTCACGGTGTCCTTCCAAAACAGGGTAGAATAGGTATTACTAATCACCTTATTTTCTAAATCAAACCCTTGTTTCATTTTACGTTGCACATAGTGCCACAAAAGGAGAAAAATGTAATTATTTATAGCAAGCTCTTATATCTAAAAAACATTTAAGTCTTGAAAAGTTTCGCGAGTTTCGTTCACGATTTCTTAATTTCCGCCGGCAAACAGCCGCTGAGAGATCCGTAAATTTAACGGAACGCTCGATGAACATCCACTAATTAAAATTGCACGGAGCTACGCTTCAACACTCTAAACGCAATTTCTCGGAAAACTTGCCACGACGAAGAGCTTTTAATGTTTTACGAGAACTTTGTGGTGACGGTCGCAATATTTTTTTTTGTCACCGAACGTGTCAAGACACTTAATTAAGGGCTTCAGAAATACTCTTTGTAATAGTATCACACTCAACTTCCGGTAAAATAACATTCGATTTTATGTTTTTGTTATTTAACAAATTCAAAATTTAAAAAAAAATTTAATTTAATTTTCTTTATAAAAAATACCGCTTGGAACATCGGCACACGTGCGCAGGCATCATTGGGTTTCATGAAAAAATTAAGGTTTCCAAAGGAAAAAGCAAAGGGTATTTTTCTAGCTTAAAACAATTTTTAAAAAGTCTTCTGTGAAAAAGGTAAAGTTTACTTTTGCCCTACATTTTTGATGATCAAACGTATATTTCTTTCTACAGGTTTGCGAAAAAAGGGCGTAAAAAACCTATCGGAATTGTAGAAGGAGATATTATTTTTGTTGGTATAAAAATAATTTTAAATTGTGATCGACGGATGGCATATGTTTTTAAAAACCACTTAACGTTAATTTTCATAAATGAAAGCCAAAATACCACTTTTTCATCTCAGAACTCTTGAATGAAAATACCTCAGCTTCTTTTCAGATATAAAAATGTACCAAAAAAATTAAACAAAAAAAAACTTTTTAGTTTTTTTTTATATGTCGCAAATTTTAGGTAGATCTTGCCTAAAAAAATATTAATTTTATATGCATATTTACGAAGTACGTATTATCATTAGTATTAATTATGAGTTCCACGTTCGGAAGTCAAAAATGCGAATAGAGAAGATTTTTTTTTGCGTAAGTCACAATATTATAAAATTAAGATTTATTAATATAAAGAGAAATTAAACAGTTTATGCAAAAAATATGATTTTCAAAACAGTGTTTGAATAATTAAAATTAAACACAAAATTATCTAGGAAATGAGTGAGTACTCTAAATATTTGTTACAATTTGTGTTAAAATTTTTTTCAAGGTAGTAACTGTTAATTACAATAAGGAATTTTCTGCATTATCGATTCTAAAAATCAAAATGTTCACATGATTAATTTTATTCCATAATTGAATTTATTTGTAAAATTTTTTAAACAATTATATTAAAAGAGAAACTTTTAATTGTTTATGATTTTTTAATTGCAAAATAATTATTTTCGCCACATTTTGATAATACACTGTAATTTTTAAACTATTTTTTTTTTCAATACACGAGAAAATGAAATTATTGACAAAACCATCGAATATCTTCATTTATAAAGGCCATTGCCAGTTTAAAAAGCTGTCACTAAGATTCCAGGGATAATTTTTAATAAGCTATGATATATTCTTAAAGATAATTGTAAGTTTTAAAGATTTTAGGATGAGTCTAAAAGATTTCAAACTCAAGAAGATTTCAAAAATGTTAAAATATTTGTTTTCAAAAATTTGAAAAAGAAAGCTTTTTTATGAATATTAGAAGGTTTCTTAAGAACACGAATTTCCGTGAAAATGTCTGGAAAAATCATTTATGATTTTTCATTCAAAGAAATTAATTTTAAGAGAAAATTAAAAAAGATTTTCAAATAATGTAAAGGATTTCATTCAAGGTCCAAAATGAATGTGAAAGACCTTTGAAAACTTTCTTCAAGTCTCGTTCAAAATTTTAAATGGCATTAGATTTGAAAAATTTGACGACAATATTTTTAAATTGACAAATGTTAAAAATAGAAATTTAGCATAGCTTGAAATTACTTTTAGAGATATTTAGGAGGATCAGGCGTTTCAAAAAGATTAAAATATAACTTAAAATTTCAAAAGAGTCAAAGAAATTAGAACAAAATTTTGAAGGATTTTTAGAAAATAAAAAATTTTTCTTATGATTCCTAGGAAAATTTGTCATGATTTGTTAGTCTTTAAAAGTTAATCTTTGGAAAAGGCTTAAAACAATTCCAAATAGTTTAAGAAAATTTCTCACCATTTGGGAAAAAGACAAAGAAGATTTTTAAGTAATTTTTATATTTTGAAACATTCTTCAATATTTTCAGAATAGTATGATTGAGCTTCGAAGATTTGACTTTCTTGATGACTTTAACTGCTTTTGATATGAAATAAAATATTTATTTTTTGAAATATTAATTTTTGATTACATTTATTATTGATAATTGATCTGCTTTTATTTAAAATTTTTAATTTTGTATAAAAGTTAAGCTACTTTTGCAAAAGTTGACTTTTTTGGGTGAAGATTTATCATTTTTTGCGAAAATTCTTATCGTTCGTTGAAAATGTATTATGATTATATTCTGAAATATATTTTCAGAAATTCGTTTTCTTTTGTCAAAAATTTAAGTTTCTTAGTTGAAAATTTATCTTTTTAATGGAAAATTAATCTATTTTGGTTTAGCATTCAAACACTATGTTGAAAATTCGTCTTTTTTGACAAATTTAACTAAAAATTGATTTTCTTGCAATAAAATCAATCTATTCAATTAAAAATTCAACTATTTGGTTTCAAATGAACTGTTTTGTTTAACAATTGAATCTTCAGGTAAAAAATTAAACTGTTGCCTGGAAAATTCGTCTCTTTTGGTGAAAATTTTATCTTTTTTGGCCAAAAAATTCAGCTTGTTAGAAAATAATTTTTCTATGTGTATAAAACTGGTTTGTTGAAAATTCGCCTTTTTGCGATGACTTTATCTAGTCTTTATTAGAAATAAAATCATTTTTTTGTTGGAATATCAATTTTTTATGAAATTTTTGTTTTTAAAAGCAATCTTTTTTTGTAAGAAATTAAACTATTTGATTAAAAGTAAATTTTTTTGACAAAATTTTGATTTAAAAAAAAAAACAAATTTTTGAATGATTCTAAATTCAACTTTCAAAATTTTCATTTTTTTTTGAAAAAGTAAAAGTGAAAGTATTGAAAGATTTTTTTTTAAATTATGTACTTTGTAGAAAATTGGTATTTTTTAATCAAAAATTAATCTTCATGGTTAAAAATTTCTCTTTTTCATACAAATTTCAACCACTGAAAATTCAGCTGTTCCATATTAAATTAAAATTGATCTTTCCTTTTAAAAATTCCACAATTCGAATTAAAATTGGTCTTTTTATTACAAATTCAACTATGTTAAAAAAATGCACGTATTTTGTTATGAAGTCGATTTTCTATAAAAAAGCATCTTCTTCTTTGAAAGTTAATCTTTTTGTTTGATTATCCTTCTTGTCGGTTGAAAATTTAAGTAATTTTAGTTAAATATTTATCATTTTAGTTAAAAATTCATCTGTTTAGTTGGAGATAAAATTAACGGGTTAAAAGTTAAATCTATTGTTGAAAATTAGTTTAACTTTTTGATAATTAAAAATTATTTTTTAGTTGAAAATTCGTCTTTTTGGTAGAAATAAATCTTCTTGTTTCAAAATCCATTTTTTTGGTCAAAAATTAAATTATTTTGCTTAAATACTCAACGTCTTAGTTAATAATTGATCTTTTTTTAAATTTAACTATTCATGCCAAAGATTTACAATTTTAGTTTAAATTTAGTCAGTATTTTTAAAAAGGTAACCTATTTTTCAATTTAATTTTTTATGGTAATTTTTCAAACTGAAAACTCAACTCATTTTTCTCGTATATTAAAATTTTTTTTGTTGAAAGTTATTCTTCTTGTCTGGAAATTCTTGTTATTACTTAATTTAATTTAATTAATTTCATTATTTGAGTTTTGGTTGACAATCAATCTTTTTTCAGTAATAATGAATTTTTGTTAGTTTGAATACTCAACTATCCCAGTTAAAGATTCATCATTTAGATTGAAAATTTATGAGTTAGGTTGAAAATTAATTCTATTAACTAAAAATTTAATAATTTCGTTTTCGGTTATAATTGACTTTTTTTAGTTAAAAATGCAACTATTTGGTTATAAATTTGTCTCCTTCAAATAAAAATTATAATATTCCTTAAAAAAAATTAATGTTTTTTTTTTTAATTACATTTCTTGGTACAAAATTAATCTTGTTTGAAAATTCATCTTTGTTGAGGAAAATGTAAGTATATCAGTCAAATTTTGATTATTTTAGTTGATAATTTATCTTCTCAACTTAGAATTGAACTATTTGAACAATTTTTTTTCAATTTATCTTGTCTGAAAATTTATATTTCTGAGTGGAAAATTCAAGTAATTGTTTTAAAATTCTGTTACTTTGAAAATTTTTGCTCTGTTTTACAAGATATTTAGATGGAATGTGATAAATTAAAATAAATGTTTTTGTGATGAATTAAAATAAATGTTTTATTTTCGCGAAATATATAGATATTTAAGTATTGAATGACCGCGAAAATTAGAAAACTTGACCGAGAAAAAACAGAAAATTACCGGTAATTTAAATTGTCTGTCGAATCTGGCAGATTTCCAGTTGAAGATGATATAATTGGTTCGCGCCTTTAAGAGCAATGCTGAAAGGAACGCCCGATTGTTACGGAAAAGAAATTAAGCTCTTCTTTTATTCTTTTGTTCTAGAAAGGTGCTAAAGTCAATGAAATTCAAGAATGAATAGAACAAAAGTTCCTCTGATGAAAATAAAACGCTACACTACTACATAAAACAAATTGTAGTACTAGCAATTGAGGATGAGATTGTTTGATTATTTTTAGATGAAGTCTTAAGCATAAAGTTGCATTTTTAACCAAAAAAGATGAAAATTTTGCTATAAGAGATCAGTTTCTAACAAAAAAAGATCATTTAGTAAAGAAACAAATGTTTAACCAAACTGTTGAATTTTCAGCCAGAAAAAATTACTTTCTAACAGAATAGTTGAATTTTTGCCAAAATAACTGAATTTTTAACAAAATAAAATTTTTATTCAAGAAATACCAATTTTCTACAAGAAGGCAAATTTTTCCAACAAAACACTTAAGATTTTAACCAGAAAGAATGACTTTATAACAAAATTGGTGAATTTTTATCAAAATAACCAAATTTTTGATAAAATAACATTTTTATCCAAAAAGATTAATTTTTCGCAAAAAGGGCAAATTTTCAAAAAATTATTTAAATTTCCAACTAGAAAAAATTACTTTCCATCAAATTTGTTGAATTTTTCCTAAAATAATAAAATTTTTAATAAAATAAAATTTTTCTTCAAAAGATATTAATTTTCTACAAAAGGGCGAATTTTCACCAAAAAAGTTGATATTTTTACCGGGAAAAAATTATTTTTTAACAAAATTGTTGAATTTTTACCAAAATAATTAAATTTTCAATTATATAAAATTTGTACACAAGAAAAATTGATTTTCTACAAAAAATTCGAATTTTTAATAAAACAGATGATTTTTCTACCGAAAAGAATGATTGTTTTGAAAATTGTTGAGTTCTTACAATAATAATCAAAGTTTCAATCAAATAAAAATTTTATTCAAGAAGTATTAAGTTTCTACAAAGAAGGCGAGTTTTCAACAAAATAATTGAATTTTCAACCGGAAAGAATGACTTTCTGAAAGATTGTTGAATATCGTACCAACATAATGAAATTTCATAAAAGTGAAATTGTTATCTACGAAAAAATAATTTTTTAGAAAAAGGCAAATTTTCAGCAAAATACTTTAATTTTTAATACAATAATATTTTTATACCTGGAAGATAAATTTTCTACAAAAAATACGAATTTTCAACAAAACATTTGAATTTTCAACCAGACCAAATGACTTTCTATCAAAACTGTCAAGTTTTGACCAAAATAATTTGATTTTTAATAAAATAAAATTTTCATTAAAAAAATATTACTTTTTTACAAAAATGCAAATTAAAAAAAAAATTTAACCAGAAAAAAATGACTTGCTAACCAAACTGTTGAATTTTTACGACGGAAATCAAATTTCAAATAAAATACAATTTTCATACAAGAAATATTAATTTTTTTAAAAAAGGCGAATTTCTTTTACAAAGCAATGGAATTTTCATCCAGAAAAAATGATTTTCTAATAAAATTGTTGACTTTTTACCAAAATAATGAAAATTTCAATAAAGTAAGCTTTTTAGCTAATACAGATATATATTTTTTGCAAAAACAGCGAATTTTTTGCTGAAGAAAATCAGCCTCAAGCGAAAAATGCAACAATTATATTCTTAGCTCACAAGTTATATTTTCAACAACATAAAAACGAATTTTCATCTTATAGTTTAATTTCCAACACCAAAAATTATTTTTATTAAAAGTGTTCAATTTTTTACTACGTAGTCTAATTTTTAACCAAGCAGTTGAATTTCCAACTGAATACTTAAATTTTCAACTATAAAAAATGAATTTTAAACCAAATGGTTGAAAATTCAAAAAAGATTTGTCATTCAGAAAAAAAAATTCATCCAAAATGTAAAATTTTTAAACCAAGAAGGCAAATTTTCAATAAAGAAGTTGAATCTTCACCCAGAAAATATGATATCTTAACAAAATGGTAAATTTTTAATCCAATATTCGAATTATTAACCCAAAAGATAAATTTTTACCAAAATAGTTGAATTTTTAAGTTAAAAAAATAAATTTCTGAAAAAAACATTGTTGAATTTAAAAAAAGAAAAGACATTTTTAGTTAGATACAATGTTACTTTAAAAAATTAATTTTCAACCCAAAAAGACGAATTTTCAACTTGATGAATGAATTTGTAACAAAAAAAGATAAATATTTTACTAAAACTGAAATAGTTAAATTTTTACTTGAAAAAATCAATTTTTAACATAAAATATGAACTTTCAACAAAATAGTTAAAATTTGGACAAAAAAATTAATTTTCAGCGGAGTAATTAACTTTCAACCAAGTAGTAGTGACTTTTACCAAGTAGCTGAATTTTTAACTCAAAGAGAAGAAACTTTTATGAAACCAGTTAAATTTTTAAATAATAAAGCCGATTTTTCATCATGAGAGTTGAATTTTTAACTAAGAAAGACGTTTTAGACAAGAGGGAAACAAATTTAAACCAAGTTATTTGATTTTCAAGCTAAAAAGGATAATTTTGTGTAAAACGGTTAAAATTGAAACCCACAAATAAAGATTTTTAATTAAATAGACAAATTTTTAACAAAAAGTTGAATTTTTAAAGAAGATGAAGAAGTACTTCAATGCGAAATTGTTAAATTTGCACCAAAATAAGCAAATTTTCAATCGAATAAAATTTTTACCAAAAGATATAAATTCCCAACAAAAAAACAACTAATTTTCATTAAATTACATAATTTTCAACTAAACAAAAAAAAAAATCTTTAACCAAAAATCAAGTAGATACATTGTCAGCTTGAAATATAAATTTTTAAGATATATTTTCGCCAAAAAATGCAAATTTCAATTTTTAATTGAAAAAATTAATTTTGAAATACACAAAAATTTAACGAAATATTTCAGTTTTTAACTAAACAGATACATTTTTAGCCAAGAAGTTGAATTTTCAAGACAAAACATTAAAATTTGTAACAAAAAAGATCAACTTCTGAACCAAAAAGAGCAATTTTGATCAAAAGATTTGAATTTTTAACCAAATAAGATTCTTTAGTTAAGTGAGAAAAAAAATTTAATTCAGTTGTTGAATTTTTTACCAACAAATATGAATTTTTACAAAAATGCTTATTTTCAACTTAATAGTTGAATTTCTAATCCAAAAAGACGTATTTATAATAAAATATTGAAATTCGTAAACAAAATGAAAGGATTTTAACAAAAATTGTTGAATTTGTACTAAAATAGTCAAATTTCAAATTAGGTAAAATTTTTACTACAAAATATAAATTTTCTACCAAAAAATACGAATTATCAAACAAATAAAAGAATTCGTAACTAAAAACGATAATTTTTGAACTGACAAATTTTTATCAAAAGATGTGCTTTTTTAACCCAAAAGACAAATTAAAAAAAAATAATTTCATTTTCAACCAGAAAGAATGAATTTTAAACAAAGTGTTAAATTTTCTCCTAAAAAATCAAATTTTTAATTTAATATATTCTTTATCCTAATGAGATCAATTTTTTACAAAAAAGACCATTTCTTAACAAAATGCATAAATTTGTAATGAAAAACAACAAATCTTTCACGAAAAATTAGATAGTTAATTTTTTGGAAAAATTAATTTTTAACAAAAAGATGAATTTTTAACAGAAAGAAATGAATTTTGAAAAAAAAACCTACTTATTATTTTGCAAAGGAGTTTAACTTTTAACCAAGTAGTGAAATTGTTAACCAATAAGTTTAATTTTTAAACAAATAGTTTAATTTTAAACTACGAGTTAACATTTTAACCCTAAAATATGTTTTTATCAAGAGATAAAGTTTTAAACCAAAAAGCCAAATCGTAAAGAGGACAAATATTCATGGCTATATCGTTTAATTTTCGAGCCAAAAAAGAAAATTCTTAGCTAAAGAGTTAAATTTTTAACTCGCAAATATAAATAAGAAGTGATTTATTTTCGACGTATTAGTTAAAGTTCTAACCCAAAAAGACTTATTCTCACAAAAAATTACAGTTAAACGAACATCGTGAATCTTCAACTGGAGTAGTAACATTTCAATTTAAAAAAATTAAATTTGTAGCAAAAAGTGAATTTTTAACATTATAGTTCAAATTTCAAGCAAAAAGATGTATTTTAACAGAGATTATTCACTTTTAAGCAACCAAAAAAATTTTCAACAAAAGACTTTGATTTTCAACCAAATAGTTCAATTTTAAAACAAAAAGGTGATAATTTTTAAATAAAAATGAAGAATTTTGCACAAAATACATGAACTTCCAATCTAACAGTTAAATTCTGTACTAAAAAAAAAAAATTGAACAGATAGTTCAATGCTCAACTAAAAAAACTCTAACCAAAAATGAATTGTCTAAATTTCAAGGTAAAATAAGCATTAAGTTAATCAATTTTCTTTTTCCTTTCATTTAATGATACCTAAAATAATTTCTGAAATATAAAAAAAAAAATGAATAAATAAAAATGTATGTAAAATTTTCAAAATTTAAATCTGATTCGCAGTAAAAAGCGTTTGTTGTAAAGTTTCTTTGAATTTTATATTTCTTTAGAGAATTATTATACTGGTCTTCTTTTGCAGAGATTAGCTAGAGTGAAATCGGATTTCAATTACAAGTTCATCCAAATTAATGAAACGCTTTTATTTGACAAATTACATTACCATAGGACTCAGAAAGAGCGTGGTAATTTTCAATCCAATTTTCTCTGCTCTCATTTACGTTTCAAAACTCCAATTATCAACCTCCTGCATCTAGAGCATCGAATTCATAATTAAATTATGACTAAAATGCACTCTTTTATTCTTGACACTTATTTAATATGCTTAGTTTTTAAGACACATCCCGTGTGAATAGATTTATAACCTAGTTTGAGAAGAAAATAATGATAGGAGAAAAAAAAGATGATTAGAGTGCACAAGCAAAAAAGAATGTGGCAAAGGAGGGAATACAAGTGGATGTGATGAGGAATGTTAAGAGAAAAAGAAGGTCAGGAAGGAATTAAGAAAATGGAGCAAAAGAAAAATTAGTGGAAAAAAATATAGGAGAAAAAATAAGGACTTTACTGAGTTGTGTGATCAAAAGAAAGAGGAGGAAAATAAAAGATTTCAGGGACTTCTTTTTCTGGCATAAAACGGTTAGGTTGCGGGGATTGT
>JAUELO010456082.1:0-12798 GCA_032357855.1 Amphibolips quercusostensackenii | reverse complement strand
TTTGAGCACAGCTCAAAATAAAGCTTTCGGCATGTTTAATCAAGCAAAAAAAAAAAAACTTGCACACAAATTTCTTGAACAATTTTTTATATGCCAATGCCTATTTCTTTTTATTTATTGAGATTACATAATTTTATGGCGTGGCCGCGAATACACGTATGTTATTTCAATTAATAAAAAAAACAAAACAGATAAGACGTAAATTTAAGAAAATATTTATGTGTTTTTACATATTTTTACTAATTTTCCATTATTATATAACTTTTTTTTAATTAATATACGCACAATGAGGTCTAAAGAATTTTAAGAGTGCTACAAATTTTTTATTTTAAAAATCAAAATAACGAATTAAATACGATAGACGAAAAATGTAAAAATAAGTTCCATAAAATTTTCCAAATTCAAAATATCGGACCCCGTATATCGGATAAAATATTCTAAAATAAGTATTGTATCCGCTATTTTTGATTTTAAAATTTTGACTTTATATTAATCATGAAGCAACCCATGAAACTGCTTTAAATTAAAAAAATTAATCTTTTTTAGTTAAAATATTAAGTTTTACATTTGACGTTGAAACTTTATCGTTTTAGTTTAAAATTAAATTTTTTTAACTGGAAATTTAACAATTTCATTTTTTGTAGAAAATTCATTTTCTCTTGTTTAATCTTCAACTATTTAATTGGAAATTGATGTATTTTGTTGAAAATTTGTTCCTTTTTTGTAAAGAATTAATTTTTTTGGATTTTTCCTATTCAAAACTCTTTTTTTTGTAGAAAATAAATTTCATCAATTATAAATGCAATTGGTTGGTTTGAAAATTTAACTATTTGTAAGAAAACTCGTCTTGTTAACTTGAAAATCCAACATTTTATTTAAAAATTCAACTTGTTGGAAGAAAATTCAACTGATTTGTAGAAAATCCATCAAATATGTTTAAAGGCATTTTTAATTTTTAATTGTGAGAAAAAAATTTTTGGTAAAAATTTAACTCTTTTGTAGAAAGCTTGTTTTTAAGTTTGAACATTCTAGATTTTTGATAAAATTCTTTTTTTTTATTGACTGAAAAATCTTTTTATTCGAAAATTCGTTTTTATTTGTTATAAAATAATTCTCAAAACAAAAAATTTAACAATTTTGTTTAAAATTTAACTTTGTTTTCCAAATGAACTTTTTTAAGGAAAATTCTTATTTTCATGTTCAAAATTCAACTTTTTTGTAGAAAACTTGTCTTATTGACTGGAAAATTTAATAATTTAGTCGAAAATTTAACTATTTGGTAAAAAATTCACCTGATTTGTAAATAATTCGTTTTTTTCCGTTAACAATCAATTTTTCAAACAAAATTTCAAATATTAAATTTTGGTTAAAAGTATAATCCTTCTTTATTGTAAAAATTTAACTATTTGGTTTAAAATTGATGTAATTTGTCAAAAATTCGTCTTTTTTGGTAAAAAATTGATCTTCTTGGTTTGACTTTTTCATCCAGAAAAGTGGAATTCAGTCTATTTTAGAAAATTAGAAAGTTTTCATATTTTTATTTTAAAATTTACAATTTCTTCAAATGATAATTTAACGAAAGATTAAAAAATATTATGTAGCTGAGATTAGAAGCTTTATAGAAATTTTCACAGGTTTTCAGAGAAAAATCGATTTTCTTTAGAATCTTGAATAAATAAAAAATTATCTTTCTATTTAGATAAATAATTTGTACGAGTCAATTGAAAAATATTTCCAAACGTTTTGCATTGTTTCCTAAAATTTCAAGAAAGAATTGTAAATATTTGAGAGCATGATTTTTCAATTTTGCCAGATAACAAAATTATAGAAAAAACTCCACTAAGTTTAAGAGATATTTAGAAGTTTAAAGAAAATTCAAAAATAGTTTCAAAATAAAAAAGATTTCTAGAAATCTCAAACTTAGACTTTGAAAGATTTCGAACAAAAAACTTAGAACCCTTTCGAAGAATTTTAAAAGGTTTTAAGAGAATAAAAAAATTTTCTTTAGATTCATAAAAAAACTTTATTGATTTTACATCTAAGAAATTATGCGATTTTTGTAACTTTGAAAAATTATTTTCCAAAATTCATGAAGGATTTACAAAAATTAAAATCAATATACAGATTTTTCAAAATGTCGAAATAAAATTTCAAAGCTTGATAAGCATTTTGAAAGGTTCAAAGATGACAAATAAAGTTTTTTCAAAGATTTTTGGAAAAATTGTAAATGATTTTATACATTGAAGAATTAATTTTAAGAGATTATTAAAACTGATTTTTTAAAAGATTTACAAGATTGTGACAAAAAGGATTTAAAAGGTTTGAACGGATTTTTTTCAAATTTGAAATATTTTTCTAAAGTTTAGGAATAATTATAATCAGTTTGAAAAATATTTAAGAATTTTAAAAGTTTCGCAGATATTAATAATATATTAAAATTGAAAAAAGTGTTATATAAACGTATAAAAAATAAATAAACAAGCCAAAAAAATATATAGTTGCTTAATGTTTTTATTTTGTAATAAATATTATTTACTCCTTAAATCATAATTTGTTTTAAACTTTTTTTCCTCCTTGTATGAAAAATCTTTTTTGGTAAAAAATTCAAATATATTGTTAGAAATTCGTCTTTTTCAGTTAAATTCAAGAGTTATTAATTTAAAATTAGAATATTTTATTAAAATATTAATTATTAAAATTTCGTTGAGAACTCATTTTTTTTTGGTAGAAAATTTAACATAATGGTCAAAACTAACCTGTTCATAGAAATTCTGATAAGGCATATATAAAATTGTCAAAAAATTATTTTAAAATACTTAAGAATTTTAGGAAAATAATTTTTGTATAGCCTAAAAAACAAATAAACTTAAGAAGTAGATAATTTTAGATAATTTAGATAAACAACTTTCATATATTTATTTTTTTCGTACCTTGTGTCTTTTGAACAAGAATTATTTCTCATTTCTAACCTTTTTTTTACAATTAAACAAAAAAATGTGCGTTTCACCAAAAATAATAATTAACAAATTCATGGATATTTTTTTAAGTTTACAACTTTTTTTCAATACCTTTTTTCCGTAGCTTATGTCCTTTGTCCACAAATTTATTTTATTACTATTCAATCATGTTTTTTACGAACAAAACAAATACTATGCATTCTATTAAAAAGTTATTGATAACAAATATATATCTTTTTTAGGTAACAAATTTTTTATTACTTTTTGTGAAATCAAAATTAGAATTTTTGAGTTTCTAACAAAATTCTTAAAGTTGTAGAGATAATCTTCTAGGGTGTTCAAAAAAACAACGTTTTTAAAACTTGAAAAAAGTGGTCTCAAAAATGCTAAAAAGGCTTTAAATTTTTGAATTTTCATTAAAAATGACTGAATAGCGAACTTGACCTCCAGACAGTAAGGTAAGCAATATTTTTTGAAAGTAATATAATAAAAAAAAATTAGAAATGAATTTAATATGTAACATAAAATTTAAAAAAAGGATTTCATTAAACATAATATTCAGTTACGAAAATCTTTTGTTACTACCCTGATATAGAATAAAAAAACATTGAAAAAAATAAATTTTTCACATAAGATTTTAATCAATCCCAACTTTCCTTTGCATCAATAATTTAAAAAAATTAATAATGTAAAAAAATGATAGCAATAAATAATTTTAAAGCTAATCACACAACAGCTTTTCATAAAACTTAAGTGTCATTTTTTTAAATTTCTTACATAGGACACGAAAATTTTTAATTCAATAAGTCTTCGCATGGTATATCAAGAGAAATTTAGTAGTGTTTTTCAGTTTTACTCAAGTGAAGAACACTACTTTTGTAGAACTTTTCCAGAAAAACAATTTTTTTCAGAATAATCAAAGAAAAAATTAGCTAAAACTGCAAATTGGTGAGGTCTATTCAATCAATGTAATCAAATATTCTTCTTCAGAATTGTTTATTGATATTAATACAATTCCAGATGTACATTTGTACATTTTTAGTTTTGTTTGCAGCCCCCGTTAGCGCAGTTTCTATAGCATCTAACAGCCGATCCTTCAGCTAATTTTGCGTCGCTTTTCATCCCATTAACAGTGCCATCGACGCAATTTTTTGCATTCTGTAAAGAAATAAAATTATTTTTTCCGTTATTCAAGTATACACCGTGAAATGTAGCGGAGGTAGCGTCTGGTAGAACGGGATATTAAAAATTTTCTACTTCATGACTTGATATTCCTTTTTGTAGAAAAAAGCGGATGTCCCACTTAACCCCACAAAGCCTAGTCAACCCCGTTTAAATTAAAGCAATCTAGGGTGAAGCGGAACACACAAAATTTCATATTTCATGACTTGATATTCCTTTTCCTTAAAAAAAAAATAAACCCTAGTTTAATCAAGGCAGTCTGGGATGAGGAAGGACTTCCAAAAAATGTTATTTTCTTAATTCATATTCCTTTTTCTAAAAAAAGCGGGTGTTCCACCTTACCTCATAAAGCTTAGTCAACCATGTTTTAATAAGGGCATCCTGCGGTAAAGCGGGTAACTCAAAATTTTATATTTCACGAATTGATATTTCTTTTTCTAAAAAAAAGGGTGTCTCACTTTACCCAACAAAGCCTAATCAATCATGTTTAACAAGGAAAAAGGCAGTTTGGGCTAAAGCGGGACATCCTAACTCTTCTATTTCATGACTGGTTATTTCTTTTCCTAAAAAAGGCGGCTGTCCCACTTTACCCCAGGAAAAACAATAAACCCTGTTTCAACAAAGACAGTGTGAGTAAACCCGTAATCTCAACATTTTACATTTTATGATTTGATATTGCTTTCTCTGAAACGAGCGGGGTACCACTTTGCCCCACAAGCCCCACTAAGCCCCGTTTTAGCGTATGTAATTAATTAGTTAGAGCATCGCTCGCTATAATCAAACAGTATTTTTTTGGAAATTCACATTTTGGGGTAAAAATTAATCTATTTTGAAGAAAATTCAACAATTTGGTGAAAAATTTAACTATTTGGTCAAAAGTTCAACTATTTTGTTGGAAATTAATATATTTTTTTTAGTTGAAGATTCATCACTTTAGTTGAAAATTCATTACTTTGGTTGATGATTTAACCAGTATCTTGAAAATTCGCCTTTTTTCATTGAAAATTCAGCTATTCAACTTTCTGTCCGGAAATAATTTTTTTTAGTTGAAAAATCAACTTGAAATAAATTCTTACTATCTTTTCGACAAATTAACAATTTAGTGGAAAATAAAACTATTTCGTCAAAAGTTAAACTAGCTTATTAAAGTTTCATTTTCTCAGTCCAAGGGTTTTTATTTTTGTTAAAAAGTCAGTTCTTTGTTTGATAATTAAACTATTTATTTTGAAATATATTTTTTTTTTATTTGAAATTTAACTATACCATTTTTAGAAGAAAACTGAACTATTTGGTTAAAAATTCTATGAGTAAATCAAATATTCAGTTGAAACGTTGTGTATTTTGTTAAAAATCAATCAGTTTTTATAGAAAATTTATCCTTTTTTTTTAAATTAATCTTCTTGTTTGAAAATCCATTTCTTTGTTTGAAAATTAGTTCCTTTTTAATTAAAAATTAATGTTTTATCTAAAAGTTTAGCTGTTTCGTTTTTCAAAAAAATTGATTTTTTCTACAGGAATTTTTTTTTTTTTTTGTAAAAAACTCAATTGTCTATTTAACGAATTTCGGAAAAACCTGCTTTGGTCAAAAATCTACTATTTTGTTGAGAAGTCACACTTGAGGGTTAAAATTGAACTGTTTTGAAGAAATTTTAACAATTTGGTAGAAATTTGAACTACTTTGTTAAAAATTGGGTTTATTATTTAAAACTTTATACTTTTTTTATTGAAAATTTGACTTTTTAGTTAAAAATTTTAATCTTTCAAATAAATATTGATTAATTTTCTTTATTACAAATTTATTTTCCTAATTGATAATCAGTTTGTTTTATTAAAAATGAATTTTTTTAACGGCAAATTTAACTATTTCAGCTTTAGCCAAAATAGATCTTTCAAACAGAAATTGATTCTTGTTTGCTTAAAAATGCAATTTCCCTATCTAAAGTAAACCTGTTTTAATTAAAAATTATTAGTTTTTGTAATCAAATAATTTGCTGGGAAAACCAAACTATTTAGTCAAAGTTCAAACTATTTTGTTTAAAATAATGATTTTAGCTGAAGATTTATCATTTTAGTTAAAAATTCATTTCTTTGGTTAAAAATTTAATTATATTCTTAAACATTTGTTTGATTCTTTGATTTGAAAATAATTTTTTAACTGATAATTTAATTATTACATTTTTTCTAAAAAATGTATCCTTTTCAGTTAAAAAACCAACTGTTTATTTGAAAATTCACAAATTTTGTTGATTTTTTATGTGTTAAATCCAACTGTTTTATTTCTTAATTAAACTTTTTTAATACCTCAAAGCACATATTATATGTAACGTAAATTAAAAATAATATTTTGTACGTGCCTTGCATCCGTCCAATTCATTATATCTAGCATCAGCATATGTCTTGAGTGAGACCTTAAAATCCTCCCAACAAGGTCCCTTGCCTCCAGTCTTAGCCTAGTGCAAAAAGACAGAAAATATTACAGAGGTTGTTCAATTTTTTTAAATTAAAGGTGTATTTAGTCATAAAAAAATAATTTTTTTCAACTGACCTTAACATTAGCCTTTATTTTACTTTCGATGTGTTTTAGCCTATCCTCAGGTTTTTTAGGCTTAGGTTTATTTGCGAAGACTGCCTGTAAAGATGAAAAGTAATGATTTAAAAAAAATAAAATATATTATTTTAAAACATCATGTTTGATAAAAATGTTAACTCACCGTAGTTAAACATAGCACCAACAATATAAAGTGCAAACACAGGTATCTAAGATTCATAGTCGTTTTCTTTAATAGAAAATGCACTGGAAATGTAAAAAATGTTAGAATTTCATAATAGAAAAACAATAAAATAACTTTTTTATTAAAAATGTGTAATCATGATTTGTGATAGGCTCGATAAATATGCATTAAGTAAAAAAATTTAAATTGTCTAGAGCGTTACAAGAATTATACAAAAAAAATGCATATGCTTTTTTGCTGTTTCAATAAAAAAATATTATATTATTAAATTATTTCAACATATTAATAGCTTACCTTCAGATTCTGTGCTTAGGAAATTGACGTTACAATTTCTCAGCTTCTTTCAAGGTTAAACAATATTAACTTTATTTTATTGCAAACTGTACTCGTACGTCCAACTTGAAATTCAGAAAAATGATGATTCACAGATAATATGTCACGCTTTATATACCTTCGAAGCCTCAAAAAATATAACCCTGAATTGAGAAAAATATCTATATTTACACTTTGACACACAAATTCCTATCATAGCAAACTATTTCAACATATTTCAGTTAAAAAACATTTTCGTAAATATAAATCTTCCTTGATGCAAGATTATCAGTGCCAAGGTTTTACTGATAAAATTTATAACAACGAAAATTGAGGAAACGCGACTTTAAAGAGATTGAAAAAGTATTCGATGTTAGAAATATAACGAAATTTAAAAGTTATTACGCAGCAAATGTAGCGAGATATGTCATCATTTTTACACCATTGCGCCATGTATCATAAATGTTGCCTAATTTGTTTTCTTTTGATAGCCTTCGAAAATTGTTAAAAATTAGTCTCCTCAAGTAAGCGTTCATCAGGAAATTTTTTTAATGTATACTGATGTTTTTTTTGTCATCAGAGGTTGAAAAAAAAGAAATTTAATTTATTAGACCACTATATGCTGGAAGTTTTTGTATTAGTCCAATTTTTTCGGGACTAGCTCAAATAGAATATCTTGAAATTTAGATGTGAATTAACAAATAAAATCTCCTATGTCGTCCTGGAATTTTTGAAGTGAAATTTATTTTGGGACGGGGGTGAATTGAAAAAAAGTACGAAACGTACGCATACAGCGTACAGCGTTCGCGTACGACAATCTCCCTTTTCGTTTTGCGCGGCTATTTTCCGGCTGCTCCACTCTCTTTTCCCCTTTTCCTTTTCCCTTTTCCTTTCCCCTTCTTTTTCCCCTTGATTAAATAAATATGTAAATAAATTAGGAAAAAGGGGAAGTAGAAAGGAAAAAGGAAAAGGGCAACCAGAAACAGAAAAGTGAAACCAGAAAAGGAAAACAAAAAAAGAGAACCAAAAAGGAAGAAGGGGAAAAGGTAAACCAGAATGGTAAAAGGGAAGAAGGTAAACCATGAAGCATAAAGAAAAAGGACGACCAAAAAGAGTTAAGGGAAAAGAAAAACCAGAAAGGGGAAAGGTAAAAGGAAGACAAAAAAGGGGCAAGGGGAAATAAGTAACCAGAAAGAAGAAAAGAGAAATACGAAACCAAAAAGGAGAAAGGGAAACCAGAAAGATAAAAAGAAAAAAGAAAACCGAAAAAAGTAAAAGGAGAAATAAAAACTCAGAAAGAAGAAAAGAAAGGGGTAAGGAGGAAAGGAAAACCAGAAAGGGAGAAGAAAAAGGACAACCAGAAAGAGGTAAGAAGAAAGCGAAACCAGAAATAGTGAAGGGAAAAAGGAAACCAGAAAGGGTAAAGGAAAACGAGAAACCAGAGAGTATAAAGAAAAACCAGAAAGGGGAAAGGGAAAAGAGTGAAGGGGAAAAAGGGAAAGGGGGAAATGTAACAGGTAAAGGTAAAAGAGAAAAGTAAGAGTTAATGCATTTAAGTTTTACTTCTGCCGTGTGGCTTTTCTGCCCTTTTCCATTTTACTTTTTCCTTTTATTAAGTGAATATGAATAT
Source organism: Amphibolips quercusostensackenii (assembly GCA_032357855.1). Taxonomy (NCBI): domain Eukaryota; kingdom Metazoa; phylum Arthropoda; class Insecta; order Hymenoptera; family Cynipidae; genus Amphibolips; species Amphibolips quercusostensackenii. Next base: position 3,985 of record JAUELO010456082.1, on the reverse strand, counting down.
AAATAAAGGAAAATGGGAAAGGGAAACCAGAAAGGAAGAAGTAAAAGGGCAAGCAGAAAGGGGGAAGTGAAACCAGAAAAGGGAAACAAAAAAAGAAAACCAGAAAGGGGAAAGGGTAAAAGGGAAACCAGAAATGGAAAACGGAAGAAGGGAAACCAGAAAAGAAAAGTTCAACGAGAAAGATATGAAGGGAAAGGGTAACCAGAAAAGGGAAAGGTTAAAAGGAAACGAGAGTGGGCAAAGGGAAAATGAGAAACCAAGAAGGAGAAAAATGAAATACAAGACCAAAGAGGAAAAGAGTAAAAAGAAACAAGAAAGGGCAACAGAAAAATGAGAACCTAGAAAGGAGAAAGGAAAAGGGTAAGGAGGAAAGAAAAAGTTGAAAGGGAAAAGGAAAAGAGCAACCAAAAAGAGGTAAGCAGAGAGAGGAAACAGAAACAGTATAGGGAAAAAGGAAACCAGAAAAAAGAAAGGGAAAACAAGAAACCAGAAAGAGGAAATAGGAAAAAGAAGAGAGGAAAATTGAGAGGGGAAAATATAACAGGGAAAGGTAAAAGAGAAAAGTAAGAGTTACTCCATCAAAATTCCACTTCTGCTGTGTGGCTTTACCGTTCTTTTCCCTTTTCCTTTCCGCTTCTCTTCTTCCCTTTATTAAATGAATATAGAAATAAATGAGAGAGAAGGAGAAACGGAAACCAGAAAGGAAAAGAAAAAAAGGTAACAAGAAAGGGGAAAGGGGAAATGAAAACACAGAAAGGAGAAAGAGAAAGATTAAAGAGAAAAGGGAAACCAGAAAAAGAAAATGAGAAGGCCAACCAGATAGAGGTAAGAAGGAAGGAGAAACAGAAATAGTAAAGGGAACAAGGAAATCAGAAAGAGAGAAGAAAAAACGAGAAACCAGAGAGTAGAAAGAGAAACCAGGAAGGGTGGAGAAGAAAGAGAAAAGGGTAGAAGCAAAAGGGGGGAAATGTAACGGGGAAAGTTAAAAGAGAAAAGTAAGAGTTAATACATCAAAGTTTTACTTCTGCCATGTGGCTTTGCTGCCAAGCACTGTTTTTCCTTTTGCTTACGAAAAGAAAAAAATTTTGAAAAAAACATTTTAAAAAATTCATTATACCATGGTATTGTTTTTTCATATAAGTGAATAAAAAATAGGAAAAATGAGGGAAGTTAAATTTTTTTAGATCACACTTTCAGAAGTTTCATTAATGTTCTTTATTATTCTTGTTAATTAAAAATTATACTTTTATATTTTTAACACGGAATCAATCTCTTTAGTTGAAAATTCAACTGCTTGGCTGAATGCTGAACTCTATTAGTATGAATTTATTTTTTGATGATGAAGATTAATCATTTCACTTAAAAACTTATTTTTTTGTTCAAAAAATTGAATTATATAGTAATTCAAACTTTGTCTTTAGGGATTAAAAGCTGAACAATTGTGGTATAAATACCATCGTTTTTGTTTAAAAATCGAACTGTTTGGTTCAGAATGAAACTTTACGGTTGTGGTCTCAACTTTTTATTTGAAAAGTTATATCATTCAGACAAATATAACTACTTTTTATGTTTTATTTGAATCTTTCTTCATTAAAATATTAGCTATTATATTTTATAATAATAATGTAATTTATTTGGTTTAAAGGAGAACTACCTTGTGAAAATTCAATTTTTTTTGACGATTTATCATTTTAAAAGGAAAATCTTTTTTTATTTTTGTTTTAATTTTAACTACTTTTTTAACATTTGTTTAATTGAAAATTCAACTATTCCATATTTTGTTAAAATAGGATATTCTTTAGATAAAAATTAAACTATTTGGTTGAAAATTCACGTGCATTTATAAAAATTCTTATTTTTGAAAAAAATTTAATCTTTTTGTTTGAATATTAATATTTCTAGGAAAAAATTCTACTAGCTGGTTTGATGTCGAACTCTTTTGATAAATACTTCGTTAAATATAAGAAAACAGAGAGGAGAAAGGCAAACCAAAAAAGGGAAGGGGAGAAAGGGAGTAACGAAAGGTCGATCTCATTTGGTTGAAAAATTCTACTACTTAGTTAAAAATTTAAATATTTGGTTGAAAATTCGTCTTTATATTCAAAAATTTAATTATGTAATTGAGAATTCATCTTTTTGGTTGAAAATTTAACTGCTTAGATAAATACTGATCTCTTTAAGTAAAAATTCATTTTTTGTTTATGAAGAATTATTATTTGACTTGAAAATGTATTTTTTTGTTTAAAAATTGAATTATTTTGTTCAAACTTTTCTCTATCGATTAAAAATTGATCAATTGTGGTATGAAAACATTTTTTTGCTTAAAAATTTAACTTTTTCGTTTAAAATTAAACTTGGCGGTTATGGTTTCAACTACTTATTTGAAAATTTGTATTTTTTGACAAATTCAAATGCTTTTTTATTTTAGTTAAAATCTCTCTTTGTCAAAATATCAGATATTACATTTTTTGTTGCAAATTAATTTTTTTTGGTTGCAAGCAGAACTACTTTGTAAAAAATCAATTTTTTGTTCATGATTCATAATTTCAGTTCGAATTTTTTTTTTTGTTTCTGCTCAAAATTTGACTATTCTATGCTTTGTGCAAAATTCATCAACTTCATTTGAAAATTTAACCATTTGGTTAAAAATTTCCGTGCTTTGTTGAAAATTATTTTTTTTTTAGATAATTAATCTTTTCGGCTTAAAATAATACTTCTAGTGAAAATTTAAATAGTTGGTTAAACGTCGAACTCTTTTTTTAAACCTTTATTCAATTGTATTTAAGATTATTTATTTCGAGTTGAAAATCTTAATTTTTTTGTTCGAAATTTAACTGCTACGCTGAAAGTTTAAATACTTTGTTAGAAATCCTTTTGTCTTTATGAAGATTCATTATTTTAGTCAAGAATTCATCTTATTGGTTGAAAATTAAGATGGTTTGTTTAAAATTTATTTTTCTGTTTGTTTAAAAATTCATTTTTTCATGTAATTGTAAATGTTACCATTACGTTTCTTTAAATCAACATTTTTAATTAAAAAAATCCATCTCTTCTAGTTGAAAATTTAACTATTTTGTTGAAACTCTATGTATTTTTTCAAAAATTAGTATTTTTGGTTGAATTGAACTGTTTTATATTTACGCTAAAATAATTCCTGGTTTACATATCAACTATACATTTTCCGCTAAGAATTCATCTTTTTTGATGGAATAAATTCAACCGCTTGATTCAAAGTTGAGCCAGCTTGTAAAAAAAAATGCTTTTTTTTTGGTTGTTAATTCATAATGTTAACTGAAAATTCAACTATTCAGTTGTATATTAAATTAGTTATTAAATACTTTATTGTTTTAGTTTAAACAATAATAAATGGTTTAAGTAATATTTTTTCTTAACAAGCATTAATTATTACCATACTAAGTAAAAAGTGGACAGAAAGTTAAAAATTTCAAAGAAAAAGACACAAATATGTATCATTATTATAGAGGAATATAGTTATAAACAGCAATTAATTGTTTATTTAATTATTTTTTATAAATATAATCAACAATTACCTCTCTCGGAGTACAAAGTGGATAAAAATGTAAAGTTTTCAGAAATACGGCAAATATCTAGGATTACTACAGGCGAATATAGTTAATAACAATAATAATTTGTTTGAGCAATTAGGTTTGTTAAATTGTATCAATTTTAATCTCACACAAATTGAAAAGCGTATAAAAAGTGAAAATTTCCAATGAAACCTTAATTTTCTAGATTATTTGAAGACAGTATCGTTAAAAATTATAATAATTTATTTAAACAATTGTGATTGGAAATTCAATTATTTGGCCTACAAATCTGTCTGTCTGTAAGTCTTTCTGCATGTCTGTCTGTGAGCACGATAACTTTTGAAAAAATTCATCTATTAAATTGGCCTTTGGTACACGCTTTTAGTGTCAAAAACTAAAGGTCAAGTTCGTTAGCCAGCCATTTTGGATGAAAATTC
>JAUELO010456074.1:0-12799 GCA_032357855.1 Amphibolips quercusostensackenii | reverse complement strand
GTGGATTTACAGACTTCACATTTTAAGACTCTCATTGTTGATCTTCTCGCATTGCAAATAAAACTTCTGATGTTAAGGTTTGTTTAATCATTGCAAATGATCTGGGTCCCAGAAGCTTCAATTTGGATGTATCTTTTAGGCCCTAGTAGCCGGCTTGGTTATCAAGGATTTCAGTGAGGATGTCTCAGACAATACCCATCATCTTCAGGACCAAATTGGTTGATATCTAGTGTTACCAAATTTATAACGGATTATTTTATTTAGGCACAGCACTCCTGTAAGATGACTCAAGTTACATCCTAAACATTAACGCCCCTTGAATTTATCTACCTAGGTGTGAAATTCCATATTTCACATTCTTAAAGGCTTATTGCTGATCCCCGGAAAAGCGAATGTGTCTTCGGTGGTTCAGGTTTGTTTCATCATTGCAAACGTCCTTGGTCCTAAGAGCTTTATTTTGGATGTATTTCTTAAGTCCTGGTAGCCGGCTTGGTTATCAAGTATTTAGTTAGGATGTCTTGGACAAAATCCATTATCTTTAGGACCAAATGGTTGATATCCAGTGTTACCAAATTCAAGAAGCATTATTTTATTTGGGCACAGCACACCTGTAAGACAACTCAAGTTACATGCTTTACATTAACGCTCCTTTAACTTATCTACCTTGGAGTAGAATTCCAGATTTCACATTCTCAAAGGCTTATTGTTGATTTTCTGGATTTACAAATAAGACTTCTGTGTTTAAGGCTCGGTCTATCATTGCAAACGTTCTTGGTCCTAGGAGCTTTGATTTGGATGTATCTCTTAAGTCCTGATAGCCGGGTTAATTATCAAGTTTTTTAGTAAGGATGTCTTAAAAAATATCCATCATATTTAGGACCAAATTCTTTGGTATCTGATGTTACCAAAATTCAAAACCGATCATTTCATTCGGGCACAGCACACCTGTTAACTGACTCTAGTTACATACTCAACCTTAAAGCCCCTTCAACTTATCTATCTGGCAGTGGAGTTGCAGATTTCACATTCTTAAAGGATTATTGTTGATCCCCGTAAACGTGTATGTGCCTCAGGTAGTTCACGTTTGTTTCATCATTGCAAAAGTTCTTGGTCCTAAGAGCTTTGATTTGGATGTATCTTTTACGTCAGGGTAGCCGGCTTGGTTATCAAGTTTTTGAGTGAGGATGTCCTACACAAAATCCATCATCTTTAGGACCAAATGGTTGATATCTGGTGTTACCAAATTTAGAACAGATTATTTCATTTGGGCACAGCACCCCTGTAAGCTAACTTCAGTTACATCCTTAACATTAACGCCCCTTTAACTTATCTACCTAGGCGTGAAATTCCAGATTTCACATTCTTGAAGGCATATTGTCGATCCCCGGAAACGCGAATGGGTCTTCGGTAGTGTAGGTTCGGTTTATTATTCCAAACCTCTTTTGTTCTAGAAGCTTTAATTTAGATATATGTCTCAAGTCTTTGTAGCCAGCTTGGTTTACAAGTTTTTCAGTTAAGATATCTTGGACAATATCCATCATCTTTAGGACCAAATTGTTTGATATCTGGTGTTACCAAATTTAGAACGGATCATTTCATTTGGGCACAGCACCCCTGTAAACTAACTCAAGTTACATCCTTAACATTACCGAGTTGATCTTCTGGATTTGCGAATGAGACTTCTGTAGTTCAGGTTTGGTCTATCATTGCAAACGTTCTTGGTCCTAAGAGCTTTGATTTGGATGTATCTTTTATGTCATGGTGCTTGGATTGGTTATCAAGTTTCTTAGTGAGGATGTTTTACACAAAATTCATCATCTTTAGGACTAAATAGTTGATATCTGGTATTACCAAATTCAGAACAGATAATTTTTCATTTGGGCACAGCACCCCTGTAAGCTAACTTAAGTTACATCCTTAACATTAACGCCCTTTTAACTTATCTACCTAGACGTGAAATTACAGATTTCACATTCTTAAAGGCATATTGTTGATCCTCGAAAACGCGAATGTGTCTTCGGTAATTTAGGTTTGGTTTATCATTCCAAACCTCTTTGGTCCTAGGGGCTTTAATTTAGATATATCTCTTAAGTCCTCGTAGCCAGCTTGGCTCACAAGTTTTTCAGTTAGAATATCTTGGACAATATCCATCATTTTTAGGTCCAAACTGTTTGATATCTGGTGTAACTAAATTCAGAACGGATTATTTTATTTGGGCACAGCACCCCTGTAAGCTGACTTAACTTACATTCTTGAAATTAACGAGCTGATCTTCTGAATTTGAGAATGAGACTTCTGTTGTTCAGGTTCGGTCTATCATTGCAAACGTTCTTGATCCTAGGGACTTTGATTTGGATGTATCTTTTAAGTCTTGATAGCCGGCTTGGTTATCAAGTTTTTCAGTAAGAATGTTTTAGAAAATATCTATTATGTTTAGGACCAAATTCTTTGATATCTGATGTCACCAAAATTTAGAACCGATCATTTGATTTTGGCACAACACCTCTGTAAGCTGACTCTAGTTACATTCTTAACATTAACTCCCTTTTAACTTACCTAACTTAAAGTAAAATTTCAGATTTAACATTTTTGAAGGCTTATTGTTGATCTTCTGGTATGGCGAATGAAAATTCTGTAGTTCAGGTCCGGTTTATCATTTCAAACCTTCTTTTTCCTAGGAGCTTCAATTTGGATATATCTCTTAAGTCCTCGTAGCCAGCTTAGTTAACAAGTTTTTCAATTAAGATATCTTGAACAATATCCATCATCTTTAGGACCAAATTGTTTGATATTTAGTGTTACCAAATTCAGAACGGATTATTTTATTTGGGTACAGCACCTCTGTTAGCTAACTCTTGTTACATTCTTAACATTAACGCTAATGTTCTTGTTTCCAAAAGCTTTGGTTTGGATGTATTTCTTAAGTCCTGGCAGCTGACTTGGTTATGAAGTTTTTCTGTGAGAATGTCTCATACAATATCCATCATTTTTAGGACCAAATTGGTTGATATCTGGTGTCACCAAATTCAAAATGGATTATTTTATTCGGTCACAGCACCCCTGTAAGCTAAATCCAGTTACATCCTTGACCATTTTTATTTATTCTCAAGTTTTATAGCAACGCCAATACAAAGATTTTTTTCGGACAATCAGGACTTATTTTGTTTCTAAAGCATTCAACAACGCTTGAGATTCATTATCTTTAGTCAAAAAACTTCGGAAGCGTTAGCCGGTTCAATTAATTTATCATAAAAAATTCTTTTCAGAGTGAAACTTCTTTTGGAACGGGAGTGAATTTAAAAAAACCGTACGACGTACGAGATTGATAATCTTTCGTTCCTATTGTGCTGCTATTTGCAGTTGCTCTTCTCTTCTTAGTTGGTTTATCACTAATACCCCCACTGCAACACGCTAAGCATGCATGTATGCTCTGTCTTTTCTAAAGTTTATTTAAGAAATAAATCGTAGGTTTTAGAAAATAAGAGAAAAAGGGCAACCAGAATAGGGAAAGGGAAACCAGAAAGGCGGAAGAAAAAAAAGGAACAAAAATATGGTAAGGGGAAATGAAAAACCAGATAGGGAAGAGGGAAAGGAAAACCAGAAAAGGGGAAGGAAAAGGGCAACCAGAAAGGGGAGATGAAAACTAAAAAAAAGAAAAATGAAAAAGAAAGGGGAAAGAGAAGCTAGAAGTAGGAAAAGTAAAACCAGAAAAGGGAAAGGGAAAAGAAAAATGCAAGAGTTAATCCATCAAAGTTTCACTTCTGTCGTGTGGCCTCACTGCCACACTGCCACACGACACGATTATTTTCTTAAAGTGAAGAATCAATTTCCAAGAAATTCAACTAGAAAAGTTTTACGTTTTTATGTGGATTTTTTTAGATCTAAAATTTTGTTATAGATACTTATTTAGAGTTTTGAAAAGTTTTCTTAGATGAATCATTCCTTTTATTTTTGTTATACCATTTGTCCTGTAATTTAAATTTTCATAATGTGATCTGCGGAGTTGATAAAAAGTGTCACGTAGATTTTGAAAAGTAAAGAAACTTTATTTGAAAAATTTCGATGTATTTTTTATTGTAATTTGCAATTTAAGGTAACTGATACGCTACATTAAAAAAATTCCCTGACTATTTACTGCTTTTTCCATGAGCATAAATATTAAATGAACAAACTTCTCATCTTGTAACATTTTTAATATTAAATCTATTATAAATAAAAGCAAACTTCTTTAGTTTACATAAAAAAATTTTTACTTTTAATTCTTAGAGTTGCCACGGTGGCTTTAGCTTGTTTGAATTCAGAGAAATTTAAAAGAATTTAATGAGAATTATGCCCAGTCCAAGTGAATTTTAACGTATTCAGGTTACATTTATGAGACTTTATTAAAAAAAAAATTTTGAATACTCCCAAAATATCACGAATGCTTGAAAGCTTCTTGAAATGCTTAAAACATTTTTAATCTTACTGAAAAATTTGGAAATCTTTTTGAAACCCCTAAAATATTCAAAATTCTTTGCAATACCATTATATTACTGAAATACAACTTTTGAAAACACAAAAAAACATCGAAGTATTTTTTATTGTAAATAGAAAGTCATTAAAGTAGTTATAATATACCTTAAGGAATTTTAAAACTTTTAAATCTTTTGGAATAAATCAAGACTTTTAAAGTTCCTTAAAAACTTCTTGAAATTTCTCGAAATAGTCTAAAATCTTCAACATTTTTTGAAATCCTTTGATATTAGTGAAATTAGTTAAAAATTCACTCAAATACTTAAAAATATCCCAAAACTTTTTAGATGTCATAAAATCGTTCAATGTGTTTGAAAATGATAGCGAATTCCAAAAACCCATCAAATTTTTTTTTCTTTGAACTCTTATAAATTCCTCAAAAATTTTCGATTTCATGAAAATTTCTTAAAGCTTTTAGAAATAGCATTAATTATTTTAAATTTTTTGAATTTTTTTCAAATCTCTTAGAAATTTTGAATTTCTGTATAATACCTTGAAATCTATCTAAATGTCTTATCATATTTAAATCCTTAAACATTTCTTTAAATTATTTCAATAAATTAAAAATTGCCTAAGATATTTTAAATCCTTTTAACTATTCTCTTGCAGTATCTTAATTTCTTTCAAATCTTTTGAACTTTCTTTTAAGTTCCTTAATCTCTCGACACTTGCTTAGAATTTTCAAAAATACCAAAGAATGTTTGAAATCTTTTGAAATCTTTTCAAATACCTTGAAATTGAATACCTTGAAATGAATTTTTTTAAAGTACCCTAATATCTTTCGAATTCTTTAAAACTGCTTCAAGTTATTAAAATCTTTTTAAAAATACCCTAAGATACTTTGAATCCAATTTGAATTAATAAAATCATTTTAAAATACCCTGAAATGTTACAAATCCTTCAAAATCTTGTAAAATCTTTTGCATTCTTTTAAATTTTTAACAATTTCTTTATACTTTTTAAAATAACTTATAGCCTTAAAAATTATTTGAAATATTTTTAAATATTGAAAACATTTTTGAAATTCTGCTAAATCCCTAAGGTCTATTAACAAATTCTTTGAAATTGAGTAATCCAGTAAAATATTTGTAAAATCTTTCTATAATCTGTGTTTGCGAAATCTTTCGTGTTCGTTTGAAATTCTTAAAATCTTTTGAGATCCTTATGAATTCTTTAAAACATTTTTAAAATTTTTTTGAAGTCTTTTGTATTAATTTGAAATCACTGGAATATTGAAAATATTTGTGAACACTTCTTGAAATTTTTTAAATCGTTTCAAATGTTTTTAAATCTTCTAAAAAATTTTAATGTGGTTTAAAATTAAAAAAAAAAACTAGTGTACTTGTTGAAAATTCAACTATTTACTTGAAAGTAAAGCTACTTTGTTGGAAATTAATCTTCTTGTTGATAATTCATCATTTTAGTTGAAAATACTCTTTTTTTAAATTAAACGGATTTTTCAAAATTTTTTTTGTGAAAATTATTTTTTTCAACGAAAGATTTGATTATTCCATGTTTGGTTAAAAATTCATTTTTTCCAGTTTAAACTCTAATAATTTGGTTCAATATCCCTCTATTTTTTCGCAAATCAAACTTTCATGGTGTAAATTAATATTGCTGGTTTAAATTTATTTCTTTGAATAAAAATTCAACTATTATGTTGCAAATTCCATTTAAAAATTTAAATATTTGTTTTAAATTTTGATAAATTCTGAAAATCAGATTTTTATTACAAATAGTTCTTTAATAATAAAAATTACCCTGTACCATTCCGTTTTTTGGTAAAGATTGATCTTTTGGTAAAAATGCAATTTTTTGTTAAAAATCCATCTCTCTGGTTGAAAATTTAACGATTGGGTTTAAAATATTATTTTGGTCAAAAAATAAGATTATTGAAAATTTATATTTTTGATCAAAAATTTTGTTATTAATTTGAATATTAGTTTTTTTTAAATTAATTTTTTCACTGAAAATTCAATTATTTCATTTTTTGTGGAAAACTTATCTTTTTTGATAGCAATTTTATCTTCTTGATTTTAAACTTATCTGTTTGGTTAAAAATGTAACTCTTTCATTAAAATTTATTTCATTTGATTAAACATTTATTTTTTAATGAAAATTCAAGTCTCCTACCTATGATTAAAAAATCGTTTTTTTCATTTTAACTATTAGTTCAAGCATTTCTTTCAAAATTCAAACATTCGTGTAAAGTTACATGTACTTTGTTAAATATTACTCATTATTAATAGAAAATGAATCATCTTAATTAAAAATTGATCTTGAGAAAAAAAAAGAAATTCGTTTCTTAAATTAAAAAAATTTTTTTTATTAAAAATCAACTTCTTAATCCACTTTATCCAAAAGCAAAAGCACTCCATTTAAAGCCAAAATAGACAGTTAAAAAACACATTTATTTATTAAAAATTAGTGAGGTTGTGAATTTGTCAGTAAAATTGTTTAATAAAAATAAGCAATTATGGTTGCCTATCAAAGCAAAATAAGAGAATTATTCTTCTGAATAATTTAAAATTGGTTCCTTTAAAGAAAAAAGATCTGCCGGTAAAATATTGACAAAAATTTGCGATAATTTGTTATATTAATTTTAAAAATTAACGATTAATCGTAGTTACTACCAATTCTTACATAATTATTTATTAATTTTCGAACAAACTAACTTAGCATTGTTTTCATGTATATCGTCTCAAAAAATTAACTCAAGTTTGATGAAAGTTCTAACTCTAGAATAATTTATCCGGGAAACTTTTCTTGGCTCCACTGTACGACGCGACGCACAGTGGTCTATGGATTAGATTGTTTTATTTTTGTCATTTGCAATTTTTTATATAAATAAAAAAGAGCCAGAATAAAACATTTTTCAATTATTATTATTCATCATTAAGTAAATAACTTAATCAATCCCATTTCAGGTAAATATTAATTTTCTAAGTATCTGAAGAATATAAATAATCCACAGGATATCAAATTTAATTGTTATAAACAAATTATATTGACAAAATGTTAGCATCGTCAAAATTTTGCTTCTAAACTATATTTGTAAGTTAAAACTGTTTTATATTATTGAAGAAATTATACTTAATCATTAAAATTTATTGTATGGTATAATTCGTTTATTTTATTAACAAATTATGTAAAGAAATGCAAAGTTTAGGCGTTTATTGGCAGAAAGTAATTGCATTTTTTTCTAGTAAGTTTAAATTATATTACTAGTAATATATAGTAACATAAGTAGTAATTTTTAGTGGCAAAAAATTGTTAATTGATATTATTTCTATATTTTATAAACCAATTTTATAAACAAATGCATAGCTTGGCCATTGATAGATAGAAAGTGACTTTTTTTCCTTCAGATAGTTTTCAAATTATATAATTGGTAATGCTTAGTAATGCAGACCTGTCATTGGAAATTATTTGTTTACTTTACAAAGAAATTTTATAAACAAATTTCATAAACAAATGCCTGCGTAAAGCAAAACTTGGATTAAAAATAAAGTTGAAATGGATCCTGAAATTATTGAAATGATTGACTAGGACAAGTTAAGAGCTAATTTTTCTAAAACATCACGAAATAATTTCAGTTATATTATTTGAAGTCAATAAAAAAAAATATGACATACTTTTTGCAAATAGCTTAAATGTAAATTTGTTTATAAAATAAACAAATAATATCGACTGACAAATCTTCATCACTAAACATCACCGCTAATTTAATTTTGAGGCAATGAAAATAAAAACGTTTACTTTACGTCTATAAATGGCAAAGCCATGCATTTATTTATAAAATTTTTTATAAAATAAACAAATAATATCAAACAAAAAGTATTTACAACTAAACATGATCACTTATATGATTGGAAAACGAGCATAAAGAAAAACGATTGCTTTGTATCTATATATAGACGAAATATGCATTTGTTTATAAAATTCGTTCATAAAATAAACAAATAATATCAAATAACAATTATTGATAACAAATTTTTATGATCAAATATAATCCTGTCGATAATATCAAGCAGTTTAAAGTTACAAATATACTTTGCAAGCAAAATTTCCACGATGTTGATATTGTGTTAATATAATTTGTTTATAACAATTATATTCATTATTCTATTAATTATACATGTTTTTTAGATACTTCGATATTTATTTTTATCAAGAATGGGTTCAATTGAGTTATTTATTTAAAGATACAAAATAATAATAAAAAATTTTTTATTTTCGCTCTTTGTTTGCTTAAATAATAAATAGGGAATGACAAAAATCAAACAAATATGACGTAAAAAAAGGCCATTTTTCTCTGTTTGACGTTCTTGGTGCTCGCCAATAATAGAAAAATTATTGAAGTCGAATAAATTTCATAGAGTAACATTATTTCAAAATGTCTTAATATTATACAATTAACAAAGAAAATTTGTATAAACAAATTGTTTGTTGGAAGAATGTTTTCTACAATTTTCCGGGATTCTCAGTTTCTTTTGAAGTTTGATCGCAATAAATATAAATAAAAAAAATATAATAGCGAGAAAATTTCTTCTTGAGATTATTATTGGTGATATGATAAACAAATATAATAAACAAATGCATTATTCAGGGATTTTTTTACAGAAAAATTTGTTTTTTTCGATGCACATTTTTTAATTAGAAACTTTATCATAATTTTAGCATCATTCTTGATTTTTTAATTGATCACATGATTTTTTCAAACAAATTTAATTAACAAATGTAGTATTCGGGCATTTATCGACAGAAATTTTTTTTTTTAATTCAGCCCTTTGCGTTGGAAACTTTATGACAATTATAGCAAAATTCATAATTAGATGATAAAAATTTATAATTTATAAATCATAAATTACAGTTTATGATTTTTTGATCAATTTCATCATTTTTACAAACAAATTAATTAAACAAATGCGTTATTGTGGCATGCAGCGACGAAAAAATTCTTTTTCTTTCTAGGTCAGTCTCTTCAATTGGTCACTTCATGATAATTTCAGGAAAATTCAAAATTATTATAGTTGACAAATTTTATATTTTCTTAAAACATTTTTTTTATAACAGATGACCGAATAATGCATTCATTTACTAAATTAAAAAAAAAATTCTTATTGAACAAATAATCATAAATTTTGCTAAAATTATCCTGAAGTTCCTAATTAAAATAGTTGACTTTAAAAAAACGAATTTTTCAATCGAAGAATGACTAATTAATGCATTTACGTATCAAATTTTTTTTTAAAAAAACATAAAATTTATCAACCAATTATCAATGTTGCTTAAATTGCCATGAAGCTCTAAAATGAAAGGACTGGCATTGGAAAAAATAAATAAATTTTTCTGCCGACAAATGCCTGACTAATGCATCTGTTAAATAAATTTATTGGAAAACATCATAAAATTTTATAAAAAATTATAAATTTAACTGAAATTATCATAAAGTTTCTAATTTTGAAAAATTGACATTAAAAAAAACGAATTTTTTGGTAGACAAATGCCTAATTAATGCATTTGTTTATTGAATTTGTTTAAAATATTATAAAATTACTCAGCCTATTATTAATGTTAATAAAATTCCCATACAGTTTTCAACTGAAAGAAGTGGCATTGAAAAAGATTAGTTTTCTGCCAATAAATGCCCAAATAATGCATTTGTTCATTAAATTTGGTAAAAAAATTATAAGATTGAATAAAAAAATTATGAATTTTGCTAAAATCATCATACAGTTTCTAATCAAGAAAATGTACATTAAAAAAAAACAAATTTTTCTGTAAAAAAATGCCTGAATAATGCATTTGTTGATTAGATTTGTTTATTATACTAACAATAAAAATCTTAAGAAGACATTTTTTCATCATTGTACTGTTTTCATTCAAATTTGTTTCGATTTCACTTGAGAAAACCGAAAATTATAGAAAATCGTAGAAAACATTCTTTTAACAAATAATTTGTTCATAAAAAAATTGTTTATTAATTATATAATATTAGAACTCTTCAAAATAATATTACTCTATGAAATTTAGGCGATTTCAATCATTTTTCTGTGACTGACAAGCACCAAAAAGATCAAATAGAAAAAATGGACATTTTTTTCGTCCTATTTGTTTATAAAAAAAAAAAATAGAAGCCTAGTTTAAAAATCTAGCTCTAAATCAGTAGAGTTACACTATTAATTAGTAAAATTGCAATACTCAATAGATTGAAGGAAAAAGAAAGAGACAGAGTGTTTTGAATTTCAATCATCAAATTGAAACAATTAATGCCTGATTTAAAAAAAAAAATTTTAATTAAGAAAACCGACAAAAATTTTAATTATTTCAGTAAAAATAAATCGGATTCAGCGGGACTAATAGAAAATAAAAGGAATTCAATGAAATTTATTAAAATTCAGGGAGAATAAAAAAATATCCTAAAATATTACAAAAATTTTAAAGTATGAAAAATTTCACTAAATTCAGAAAGCTTACAACGAATTTAGAAAAATTTAAAGAAATGTAAAAAAATTTTATGAAAACTTTAAGAATACGAGGTGAGACTAAAAAAATTCAAGATAAGTTAAAGGATAAGTAAACAAAAATCTTGTAAATTCATTTAATTGAATAGAATTTAGTAAATTCGAAAGAATTAGAGATATATTAATACAAATTCAGGGTGGATTCTTCATAAATTTCAATAAGTGAAAAAAAAAATGTCTTTGAATCTTTTAAATTCTAGGTGAAAATTTAGTTACAAATTTCGAAAACCTCAAAAGATAAAAAATCTTGAAGAATGACGTTGGCAACCTCGTCATCTATTCGCACTATAACTAATTTATAATAATATCCTCAAAATCATTTTGAATCACTTTAAATATCAAAATCTATTTAAAAAATGTTGTTCATTTTTGATATACCCTAAAGGCTTATGGAACCTCTTATTCAGAGAAGCGCCATCTGGTATTGGTAGCGTCACGTTGGCAACTTCGCCATCTATTCGCACTATAACTTTTTGATAGTAAAAGTTTTTAAATCATTGTAAATCGCCTTACATAATAAAAGTTATTTAAAATTCATCAATACTTTTCAAATATTCTGAAATATTTGAAAATAATTGTATAATAAAAATTCATAAATAGGTAGACATCTAAATTGTATAGTGGTTAACCCATAGATAAATCTATCAAAAGAAAAGTGACTGAAAAGTGATTGAAAAAAAAATTACTATGTGACAGCTATAATTATTGTTGAAAGTTACTCAAAGTATTTCTTACAGAAATTCTCTGGCTTTTCCCCTATTTTCAGGTTTTCCCTGACCGGGGGCCACCCGCCCAATCACAACGTAATATTTTTCACTAAGAATTCTGAGCTGCTAAATAATTCAAGAAAAACAAGTTATTAAAAAAAGAAGGTTTTTATTGGAGAATTATTTATATTTATACGCAACATTGGCAGCAATTATGTATCTTGAATTGACTCCCTCAAAAAAAACCTCTTATTCAGAGAAGCGACATCCGGTAATGGTAGAGTCACGTTGGCAACCTCGCTATCTATTCGCACTATCACTTTTTGGTAGTAAAACTTTTGAAATAATTGTAAGTCGTCTAAAATAATGAAATTTATTTGAAATTTATTAGTACTTTCTAAATATTCTAAAATATTTAAAAATAATTGTAGAATAAATATTCATAAATAGGTAGATATCTAAATTTTGTAGTGGGTAATCCATAGATGTATTTATTAAAAGCAAAGTGACTGAAAATTAATTAAAAAAAAAATTACTGTGTGGCAGCTATAATTATTGTTGAAAGTTACTCAAAGTATTTGTTACAGAAATTCTCTGGCTTTTCCCCTATTTTCAGGTTTTCCATGACCGGGGGCCACCCGACCAATCACAACGTAATATTTTTCACTAAGAATTCTGAGCTGCTAAATAATTGAAGAAAAAAAAGTTATTTAAAAAAAGAAGGTTTTTATTTGAAAATTATTTGAATTAATACACAACATTGGCAGCAATTATGTATCTTGAATGGACTGCCTTAAAAAAACCTCTTATTCAGAGAAGCGTCATCCGGTAATGGTAGAGTCACGTTGGCAATCTCGCTATCTATTCACACTATCACTTTTTGCTAGTAAAACTTTTGAAATCATTGTAAGTCGTCTAGAATAATGAAATATAATTGAAATTTATTAGTACTTTCTAAATATTCTAAAATATTTAAAAATAATTGTAGAATAAATGTTCATAAATAGGTAGATATCTAAATTTTATAGTGGTTAACCCATAGATGTATTTATT
>JAUELO010456050.1:0-12801 GCA_032357855.1 Amphibolips quercusostensackenii | reverse complement strand
TATTAACAAAATATATACACGTATATAACAACATATGCATATATAAATTTTCGTCTGACTAAAGTGTTAAGATTGAAAATTACCAAAAAATAATTAGGTTAGTTATTAAAATTGAAATAATTTATATTGTTAAGCTAAAACCTTATAAGATTTAGTGACAAATACATGAAATTGAATGTTTCGCGAAATATGAAATTTTAAATAAGGATTTTAAGTAACTTATCTTGGAGGAAATTCCGGGAAAACTGTTAATGACTTTAAATTAAATTGTCTTTATACAAAAGCGAAAATGTTATATTTCTTATTTTAACGAAACAAGATCTAAATTTTAAATAAAAAAGAAAGATGAATTTTCAAAAACGAAAGATGACATTTTTATCATAAAGGATGAATTTTTAATCCAGTCAAACGAATTTGCAACAAAACAGTTAAATTTTTGATCTAAAAAGATGACTAAAAAATAAATTTTTAACAAGAATATAATTTTTAATGAAGCGAGATGAATTTTTAACCAAATAATTCAATTTTCAACTAAAAAATGTAAGTTTTGAAAAAAATAGAGTAGGCATACTTTCAGTGTAAAAAATTAATTTATAAGCAAAAAAAGTATTTTTCATTAAATTGAGTTCAACTAAAAAACACGAATTTTTAACAAGATAGTTGAATTTCCAACCAAAATTACGATTTTCTAAAGAAGATCAAGTATCTACTCATAAAGTAGAATTTTCAACAAAATAAATTAATTTTACATACAAAAGTTTAATTTTCCACCTGAGATTATGTATTTTCAATAAAAAAGTTAATTTTTTACCAAGTGGTCAATTTTTCAAATAATTATTTTATTTTTTGACCAAATAGTTGAATTTACAACAGATAATAGAATTTTCAACTAAAACAGATAAGTTTTCAACCAAAAATAGAATAGTTATATTCTCAGTTTAAAAAATTCATTTTTAACAAAAAAAAAACAAATTTTCATCCGGTTTAATTCATTAAAAAACACTTATTTTAAACCAAAATTACAATTGTTAAAGAAGATTAAATTTCTTCTCTAAAAGACGAATTTTCAACAAAATACATTAATGTACCACATAAAATGTGAGTTTTCCTCCCGACATTAGGAATTTTTAATAAAAAAATTAATTTTCTACCAAGTAGTTAATTTTTCAAATAATTAATTGGATTTTCAACAAAATAGTTGAATTTTCAATCAGATAATTGAATTTTTAACTAAAACAAATAAGTTTTCAACAAAAAATGTATTAATTACATTTTCAATTTAAAAAATGAATTTTTGAAAAAAAAAATTTGATAAAAAAAAATGAATTTGTAACAAAATAGTTTAATTCTCAACGAAAATGATAATTTTAAAAAGGAATAATAATTTTGTGCACAGAAATTTTCAACACAATACATGAATTTTCCACATAAAATTTGAGATTTTCAACCGACATTATGAATTTTCAGTAAAAAAGTTAATTTTCTACCGAATGGTTGACTGTTAAAATAATTAGTTTAATTTTTAACCAAATAGTTGATTTTTTAATCAGATAATTAAATTTTTAACTGAAACAGATAAGTTTTCAACAAAAAATGTAATAGTTACATTTTCGATTTAAAAAATTAATTTTTGATTTAAAAAATTTCCCACTGGGTTGAATTTAACTGAAAGACATGAATTTGTAACAAAATAGTTGAATTCTAAACCAAAATGATAATTTTCCAAAAAAAAAAATAATTTTTTACACAAAAAGACAAATTAAAAAAAAATACATGAATTTTCTACATAAAAGTTGAATTTTTCACCCGACATTATGAATTTTTAATAAAAATAGATCATTTGCAACCAAGTGGTTAATTTTTTAAATAATTAGTTTGATTTCTAACAAAATGGTTGCATTTTCAATCAAATGATTAAATTTTTAACTAAAACAGATAAGTTTTCAACCAAAAATGTAAAGGTTACATTTTCAGGTTAAAAATATATTTTTATAAAAAAAAATAAAGAATTTTCCACCGGTTGAATTCAACTAAAAAAAAAAACATGAATTTTTAAAAAAATAGTTAAATTCTCAACCAAAATGATGATTCTCAAGAAAAGTATAATAATTTTTACACAGAAAAATTTTCGACAAAATGCATGAATTTTGCACATAAAAGTTGAATTTTCCACTCGACATTATAATTTTATAACAAAAAATTAAATTTGTTTTAAGTGGATAATTTTTAAAATAATTAGTTTATTTTTAACCAAATAGTTTAATTTCTAATAAAAAATTTTTATTTTCACTTGAAACAGACAAGTTTTTAGACAAAATTTAATAGTTACATTTTCAGTTTGAAAAATGTATTTTTAACAAAAAGTAAAAATTTTCCACCTGTTAAATTCAACTAAAAAGCACGAATTTTTAACAAAATTAGGATTTTTTGAAGAAGAATCAATTTCTACTAAAAAAAAAAAGAATTTTCAACCAAATATATTCATTTTCCAAAAGTTGAGTTTTTCACCCGACATGAATTTTTAATAAAAAAGCTTATTTTCTACCAAGTGGTTCATTTTTCAAATAATTAGTTTGATTAATAACCAAATAGTTGAATTTTCAATCAGGTAATTGAATTTTCCACTAAAACGGATAAGTTTTTAACCAAAAATGGAATAGTTACATTTTCAGTTTAAAAAATTAATTAAAAAAGAAACTAATTTTCCACCAGTTGTATTCAACTAAAAAACATGAATTTTCAACAATATAGTTAAATTCTCAACCAAAATAATGATTTAAAAAAAAAGTATAATAATTTTTACGCAAACGAATTTTCGACAAAATACATGAATTTTCCACATAAAAGTTGAATTTTTCACTTGACATTATGATTTTTTAACAAAAAATTTAATTTTTTTCCAAGTGGATAATTTTTCAGATAAGTAGTTTATTTTAAACAAAATAGTTCAATTTCTAATCAAAAACTTGATTTTTTAGTTGAAACAGACAGGAAAAAATAGACATTTTCCACCTGTTGAATCCAACTAAAAAGCACAAATTTTTTATAAAATTAGAATTTTTTGAAGTAGAATCAATTTCTACTAAAAGAGACGAATTTTCAACCAAATACATTAATTTGTCGCATAAAAGTTGAGTGTTTCACCCGACATGAATTTTTTGTAAAAAAGCTAATTTTGTACCA
The DNA here is from genome assembly GCA_032357855.1 of Amphibolips quercusostensackenii. NCBI lineage: Eukaryota > Metazoa > Arthropoda > Insecta > Hymenoptera > Cynipidae > Amphibolips > Amphibolips quercusostensackenii. The sequence goes on along the minus strand of JAUELO010456050.1, from coordinate 9,618 downwards.
AGTGGTTCATTTTTTAAATAATTAGTTTGATTGATAACCAAATAGTTGAATTTTCAATCAGGTAATTGAATTTTCCACTAAAACGGACAAGTTTCCAACCCAAAATGGAATAGTTACGTTTTCATTTTAAAAAATTAATTAAAAAAAACTAACTTTCCATTAGCTGTATTCAACTAAAAAAGATGAATTTTTAACAAAATAGTTGAATTCTCAACCAAAATAATGATTTTCAAAAAAGAATAACAATTTTTTACTCAAAAAGACAAATTTGCAACAAAATACATTAATTTTTTACATAAAATTTGAGTTTTCCACGCGTCATTATGAATTTTTAATAAAAAAGTTAATTTTTTACCAAGTGGTTGATTGTTAAAATAATTAGTTTAATTTTTAACCAAATAGTTGAACTTATTTAAATAAATGAATTTTCAACTAAAACAGGTACGTCTTTAACCAAAAATATAAAAGTTACATTTTCATTAAAAAAAAATTAATTTTTAACAACAAAAAACACAAATTTTTCACTGGGTTGAATTTAACTAAAAAAACATGCATATTCAACAAAATTGTTGTATTCTCAACCAAAATGATGGTTTAGCAAAAAAGAACTCTCAACTTTTAACTAAATAAAATTAGTTTTCAAGAATAAAAGAAACAGTTACATTTCAGTTAAATTAATTAATTTTTACAACAAAGAATAAATTTTCCACAAAATAGTTGAATTTTCAACCCGACACCGAATAGTTTAATTTAAAAAAAAAATTTCACCTGACACTATAAATTTTCAACAAACAAGCTAATTTTCTACCAAAATAGTTGAATTTTCAAACAAAAAAATTAATTCTTAACCAAATAGTTGCATTTTTGCCAAAAAACGTAGTATATATGAAGATATGAATTTTCTAATAAAAAATACGTATTTGCTACAAAAGAATTGAATTCTTAACGTGAAAATAACAATTCTTAAAAAAAAAATGAATGATTCTTGATATTTCAACGAAAAAATATTTTAATTTGAAGTAAAGAGCATTTGTATTTAACGAAACGATACCAATTTTATGCATAATAGGTGAATCCTTAACAAAATATATGAATTTTCAACCAAATAGTTCAATTTTCAAACATAAAAGTTCAATTTTCAGTAAAAATATTATTTTTTAACCAAAAATAGAAAAGCTATATTTTGAATTTTCTACTCTAAAGATAAATTTTCAATTATATAGTTCAATTTTCTAATAAATTGGTAAAGTTTTAAGCCAAAAATATGAATCAAAAGAAAAAGTTGATTTTTCAAACAGAAAAGATTAATTTTCAATTAAAAATATTCATTACTAACCGAAAATGTAATAGGTAAATTTCTTATATTTTTCGACTCTATAAATCAATTTTCAACTACATGATAAATTTTCATAAAAAAATTAATTTTCAACAAAAAAGTTCAACTCTTAACCAAGTGGTTGAATTTTCAAACAAAACATATGCATTTCTAACGAAATAGTTGAATTTTGGAATAAGAAAGAGAAATTTTCAACTAGAAATATAATACTCAAATTTTCTGTTCAAAAAAGTTTATTTATAACCAAAAAAGAAACGAATTTTCGACGAAACAGTTAAATTTTCGACTAAATAGATGAATCTTCAACCAGAAAGATAAATTTTTAACAAAATGGTTCAAATTTCAACTACACAACTACTTTGTTCAAAATTCATTTTTCCGTTAAAAGTTTATCTCTTTTGTTGAAAATTTAACTACTTTAATGAAAATTCGTTTCATGTGTGGTTGAAAATAAATTTTTTGATCTGACAATTAAACTTTTTTTATTTTTTGTCGAAAATTCATCTTTTTTTAGTTGAAAATTTAACTATTTCGTTAAAAATTTATCCTTTTTAGTTGAAAGTTCAACTTTTGGGTTGAAAATTCATTTACTTTGTTGAAAACTCGTTTTTCTAGGTAGAAATTTAAGCTTCTTGATTGAAAATTTATTCTTTTTGGTTAAAAATGCAATTGTTTGTTTGAAATATCAACTTTTACATGCTTCCTTGAAAATTCATCTTTTTTCTGTTAAAAAGTCGATTATTTGACTTTAGATTAAACTATTTCATAAAGAAAAATTTTTTTCATCAAGAATTCATAATTAGCGTTGAAAATCAAACTGTTTGCTTTTTTAAGAAACTTTTCTGTTAAAAATTCGATTCTTTGGTAGAAAATTCATCTTTTTGGCTTGGAAATTCAAGGATTTGGTAGAAAATTAAACTGTTTGGTTGAAAAAAAATTTTGGTTGAAAATTAAACTTTTTGGTTTATGAATCATATTTTTAGGCTGAAAATTTAAATTTCTGTGTGGATAATTCAACTTTTTTGTACATAAGTTGCCTTTATGGCATAAAAATGAAATAATTTTGTTGAAAATTCATCTTTTTGGTTAAAAACCTAACTATTTCTTTAAAATTCGTCCTTTTTTGGTTTTGAATGAATTTTTAACTGCAAATTCAACGAGTTAGTTTTTAGTAGAAAATTGATATCTAAGATTAGAAATGAATGTGTTTGATTAAAAATTCGTCTTTTTCAGTATAAATTAATCCTGTTGCCTAAAAATGTATGTTTTTTGTTAAAAACTGAACTATGATTGTCAACAGTGTAATCATTTTGTTGTAAATTAATTTTGTTTGGTGTTTGGTTGAAAATAGGTAATGTAATAATTAAATTTGTGGTAGAAAATCTATCTTTTTTAGTTGAAAATCCAACTATTTAGTCGAAAATTTATCCCTTTCAGTTGAAAATTTAACTACTTCGTTGAAAATTCTTGTATTTTATTGAAAATTCGTCTTTTATCGTGGAAATTTAATCTTCTTGGTTTAAAATTCATATTATTAGTTGGAAATCTAATTATTTGGTCAAAAATTAACTTATTTCGTGCAAAAGTTATTTTTCTTGTTGAACATCCAACTAATTTGGTACACAAATTTAACTATTTTGTTGACAATTCACTTTTTTGTTGTTGAAAGTTAATATTTTTTGTCGAAAATTCGTCTTTTTTGGTTTAAAATTATTCTTCTTGGTTGAAAATTATTATTTCTTGGTTGAAAGTTTAACTACTTGTTTCAAAGTTGAACTGCTTTATTGAAACTTAATTTTTTGGTTAAAGATGCATAATTGTAGTTTTTTTTCGGTAGAAAAAATTCATGTAATTGATAGAAAATTCAACTATTTGGTTGAAACGCAATCTTGTTGCTTGAAAATGTCTATTCTTAGTTGAAAATTGAACAATTTTTGTAAAAAATCTAACCATTTTGTTGAAAATTCGTTTTTTTAGTTGAAAATTAATTTTTAAACTAACATTTTAATTTTTTGATTTTTGAATGCAAATTTGTCTTCTTTAATTAAAAATCCAACTATTTGATTGAAAATTTATGTATTTTGCTAAAAATTTATTTTTTTTTTGGTAGAAAATTAAACGCTTTGCAAAAAAAATCACCATTTTCGTCCAAAATTTGTTTCTGTTTTGGTTGAAAATTATTTTCATTAACTGGAAATTCGACTTTATTATTTCTAGTTGAAAATGTTTAGTTGCCAATTCAACTACTTATTGACAATTGATTATTTTTATTGAAAATTTGTTCTATTCTGGTTGAAAATTAATTTTTTAACTGAAAATTCATCTATTTAATTTTTTTAAGTAAATTGATATTTTTTAGTTAAAAGTTTAATTATTTGGTGGAAAATTTATCTTTTTTAGTTAAAAATTGAACTGCTTCCTTGAAAATTCATGTATTTTATTAAAAATTTATCTTTTCCGGTGAAAAATTAATCTTTTTGCTTAAAACTTCATTTTTTTGGTTAAAAATTCGTTTTTTTTTTGGTTGAAAGTTAGGTTCTTTAACTCAAAATTTAACTATACCATTTTTGATTGTAAATTATTTTTTTTTAGTTCAAAATCAACTATTTATTTGGAAATCAATGCACTTTGTTAAATGTTTGTCTTTTTTGCTAGAAAATTAATCTTTTTTATTGATTGAAATTTTTAACTATTTGCTTGAAAATTAAAATATTTGTTATGGAAATTTTTTTTTCTAGTGAAAACTTAATTTTTTGAATTAAAAAAATATAATTCTTTTATTTTTAATTCAAAATTGATCATTTTTTGTTGAGAACTGAACTATTTAATTCAGAATTTATGTTGTTTGTTAAAAAGTCATCTTTTTCAGTAGAAAATTAATTTTTTTTATTGAAAATCCAATTATTTGGGTAAAAAATTAATTATTTTGTGAAAAAGTTATTTTTCTTGATGACAGCTCAACTAATTTCGTACAAAATTCAATTATTTAGTTGACAATTATTTCTTTCTTGTTGAAAATTAATTTTATTTGTTAAAAATTGGTCGTACTTGGTGAAAAATCAATCTTCTTGGTTTGAAAATTATTATTTTTTTGTTTGAAAATTTAACTATACTGGGTTGAAAATTGAAATATTTGTTTGAAAATTAATTATTTTTTAGTAAAAATCTAATTTTTGAGTTGAAAATATAATTATTTTATTTTTTGTTCAAAATTGATCATTTTTAGTTGAAAGTTCAACTAGTTAATTAAGAGTTCATGTAGTTTATTGAAAAATCGTCCTTTTCGGTAGAAAATTTTTTTTTTGGTAGAAAATTAAATTATTTTGCAAATAAATGTTTGTTGTTGTTGATAATTTAACTAATTTGGTACAAAATTCAACTACTTAGTTGATAACTAACTTTTTTGTTGTTGGTTGAAAGTTAATGTTGTTGTCTGAAAATGTATATTTTTCGTTGAAAATTGAACAATTTTTGTAAAAAATCAAACTATTTTGTTGAAAATTTGTTTTGTTTTTTATTTGAAAAATGATTCTTCAACAAAAATTAAAATTTTTTCCTCTTTTAAATGTAAATTTGTCTTTTTTAGTTGAAAATTCAACTATTTGATTAAAAATTCATGTATTTTGTTAAAAATTTATCTTTTTTTAGTTGAAAAGTTGACTACTTCGTTGAAAATTCTTATATTTTATTAAAAATTTCGTCTTTTTCTGTGAAAAATTAATCTTTGTGGTTGATAATTCACGTTTTTGGTTGAAAATTCAACTATTTGGTTAAAAGTTAATATATTTTGTTAAAAATTGAACAAATACGTTAAAATTTAATTCTTTCTGGTGAAAATACGCGTGAGTCTATAGTTCAAGCGGAGTGAGTCACCATAATTTTACGTAATTCAGGGTAATGCTTTGCAGTCCGAAGTAATTCTAGGTAATGTTACGTCCTAATAGATGTAACTAAATTTATATTTTATTTAATTAAAGATTTTTCCTTATTTTAGAATTTAACTTGAAATAAACTAGAAAACTGGGATGAGTATAACAACCGAATTAATAGTAAATCGATAAATTCAAGTTTTACAGGTTAATTACAATTTATTTGAATAGGTACAAGTGGATTAAAGTTTGAATAAAAGGTATAAAAAGTTTAAGTTGAAAGATCATTCGAGAAAACGTTAATGCACGGCTGGACACCTTTCCTGATAAAACTTCAGGTTAAGTTTTTTCGTTTGGTTTTAGTCCACCTTGAATAGGGATGACTAATTAATCAAACAGGAATTGGTAGACAGAGATACAAAAAGTGTGAAATAATTCTATACTCACAAATTTATTTAATTGCTGAAAGTTTTCCATTCTTTCATCTCGGCTCGATTGGAACGTGTCGCTGGTATCTGTTCTCGAAACCCTGGGCGTGGCACTTTAGCGGCTGGGTGATGCTGAGAATATCGGTCAGTGGGTTGTTTGACAGGTCAACTCTTTTGCTGGTGTTCGTCCTTTAGTTTTAATAAGTGCCCTCTTGTTTGTCGATGTATCCGTCTCTTGGGTCTGGAGTTAAAGTATCGATGATCTACAGCTGCAGCCAAGCCCTTCTTCAGATCCGAATATGGAAGAAAGATATTAAAGTAGGGGTTAGCCTTTGTTTCAATGAGTGTCCATAATTTGTCATGTGGAGTAGTGGGAAAAATTAACATATACAATTAGAATAGAGGATTTTTACATATGCCTATATTTGGTGAATTACGCAGTGCTCCTAATACATTGTATCCATTCCTAAGTACCAAAGGAGTAAATAGTTATAGGCGTAGTGGTTAATGCATAAGATGCCTATATATTGTGAATGGCGCAGTGTAATAAGGATTATGAATATTCCTGAAATTATAATATATAGCTTCCGGTATTTGTTAGGTGTAGGGGAATGAAAATATTGTCCGTTTCTGTCGTTATCTTAGTAGTGATTGCTTGATAGGTCTATAACTGTTGGGCATCTTTTCATTGTTCTAGTGCAGCGAAAAGTGTTGCGTAGTATTTAGGCCCTTGCGTTGTTCCTTTTAAATCCGGACCTTACAATTGCTTATTGGATTTTATAGAGCTTTTTACCATATTTCACTATGATCTTTTAACTTATATGTTTATTTATTTAATGAATATGAATATTTTATAATTATAATCTATTTGTTATAAATAATAATAATTATTATAAAAGTCTCGAGACGTGATAATATTATACATACTAGATATTATAATTATAATATAAATACAATATGATATAAAATATAATAATATTACTGTCTCTCTCCCTCTCTGATATTACTTATATAAAATTTAATTAAAATTATATTAAGATGTATCACGAAACATTCACTTCCAATAATGTAAAAAAATTAAACGATGTTTAACGTTTATTTCAATTTCGGGTATTAAAAATTGCTTAAAAATCGATTCCAATCTATTTTTGAACATGAAACTATTATTTTAAATATAATACTTTCAAGAAACATTGGAGATATTTTCTTAAACTCTCCTCTAACTCAATTTTTTGAAAAAGGTTTAACTTATTATAATAATGATAAATTTATTTGCCGAGTATTTGATATATCAAATGATTTTTAATTTTATATTTTTACTAAAATGATGTTAATTTGCAACAAAATCAGCCGCTTCAAATATAAAAACCTGTTAGTTGAAAAAATAATAATTTTAGACGTGTAATTTGATGAAACAAGCAATATTTTTATTAATTATTTGACTATTTTTTGTAATATTTCAAAATAATTTAAATTTTTCAGAGAAAGTTTCATACAAAAGTTATTCTTTTCAATCAAGTGAAATTTTTTTGTGGAAAAAAATTTGTTTGTTGACATGTATCTTTTAAAAAAATCCATTTTGATACATATTTTGACTTTGATTTCTATGAAATTACACGATTTTTAGGCACGTTTTCTTTTTCTTTATTATGTTTATACTGTCTCCCTATTACCTCACAATTGGCTTACGTTTTCTCTTACTATTATCCTCCTTAAAATTGAATTCTATCCCGCAACACTACTTTCTAATCCTCCTTTAGGAGTCATTTTTTGTTTTTTTTCTTACTTTGTGCCACCAGCTCTCTCTCTCTCTCTCTCTCTCTCTCTCTCGCAGATCTTCGAATTTCATAATCCATTCTTCCTCCTGAACAGTTTCATTTAAAATCAACTTCACTCTCTCTTCCTTACTTTTCCTTCACCTTTATCACATGTACACCTCTCTAACACATGCAACCATGTTTCCTGCTCATACCTACACACTGTACACAGATTCTCTTCTTCATTCATCCAATACTTGCATGCTCTTACACCCTCCCCTATTCTAAACCTCACTACTCTATTTTATTTGATCTCTTTTTTAATCTTTTTTAGGTGTTCTGGTTTCTTTTGAATCTTAACCATTCGACACTAGATTTTGTACTTTGAATCCGCAATTTCCTCCCATCTTTCCTCCCCTTGCCTTGTCGTCATCTCTCCCTCTATTTCCTGCCACTCTCTATCTCATACTTGCATACCATATTCAAATGTCATTTCATATCTCTCCTCTTCCCATTCCGAACATCCTACGTCACCCCTTCTTGCTTTATCCATAACCTCTTGTGCACACGCTTGTGCGATTCTGCTTTCTACTCGCCTTCTCAGTTTCTGTTCAAAATTCCAGGCTTTTTTCAATTGCCTGACAATTATTTTCTCTCGTCCTATTTCTTACCTCAGCATATAACCTGAACAGCTCCAACTCAATCCCATGAACCATCTCAAAAATCTCTCATGCAGACTTTCCACTTTCTTATGCTCTTCCCATCCCCAAAGTTACACTCCATAGCTTAACATTGACCATACTAGCAATTAGAACGTCCACTCTTATCTTCCAGTCGTCCTTGAACCTTCTTTTACCTATGCCCCATGCTTGTCCCATCACTTTACTCCAGCCTTCTTATCTCATTCTCACCTGCAGTTCCCTTCCTTCTCTTGTTTCAAATCAAAATCCTAGGTAGCAAAACTCATTAACCAACTCTAAAACCACGCTATTAATCTTCTATTCATATCCGATTCTATTCTTTTTATTTCCGAAAGACATAATCTTAGTCTTATTCACGTTAACTGTTAGACCCTTTGCTCTCACGTAGTTTTCGGACACTCTTATTATCAGATTCATTCCTCTTTCATCATCCGCTACCAGAACTACGTCATCTGCATATGCTAGTGTATACCCTTTTCCTGTTCATAATGTTGTCCCACTTTCCCTATTCTCTCCATCCTCTCCTCTCAGTCTAACAGAAGAGCACTAAATAGAAGTGGACTCAACGGGCACCCTTGCTTGAGCCCTCTTTCTGTCTAGAATTTCTCTCCTTTCCTTTCTTATATCTTTACCCTTACCTTAGTTTCCACAAATATTTCTTTTATTCTCCCTATTAAGCCTTCGGCTACACCTCTCTCTTTTATGACCGTCTATAACACCCTTCTGTTAACTAAGTTGAATTCGGTTTTAAAGCGACGACCAATGCAACTAATTTCCCTTTCTTACGCCCTAGGTTCCTATTATATAAATAGCTAAGCACATAGATGTTGTCTGTGGTCCCCGTTCCTTTTCTAAAACCCGTTTAGTTGCGTAGTATAATTCCCTTTTCTTCCACCTGTCTTTCCAACCTCCTTCTAAATACTTTCGCGTAAATTTTGTACCCCACCGACATAAGTACGATATCTATATTTCTCCACCTGTTTGCCCTTCTCTTTTTTTTAAGAACGGTACTATCAACCCTGCCTTTCATTCCTCTGGCTACCCTTCTCCTCTCCACACCTTGTTGCAAATCTTTCACATTTTTCTTTCACCCCTAATCCTCCGTATTTCAGTGCTTCCTTTGCCGCATCCACTGAATGAAAACTCAAAGAACATAAATATGTAGCTTCAACGAGCTATGCAGTGCTCTCATAACACCTGAGGAGGCATGTCTGCCTATCACTACCGAGGAGGTGAAAAAAGTATCAAAGTGCATGAAGAACTATTCCGCTCCGGGTCCAGATGGTATCAAGACCTTCTGGTGGAAGAAATTTCTTTCAACCCACCAGCATCTGGACCGCATTTTTACCTCATATCTAAAGTAATAAGAGCCTGTTCCGAAGTGGTTGTTGGAAGGGCGCACAGAGCTCCTGTCGAAAATGGACAACTTAGCTGACCCTAAGAATTACAGGCCAATAACTTGTCTGAACACACTGTATAAGATCTTTACAGCTACCCTAAATGATAGGATTAATCTGACAATTATAA
>JAUELO010456025.1:0-12802 GCA_032357855.1 Amphibolips quercusostensackenii | reverse complement strand
ACTCACAAAAAAATAGATTTTTCACCCCAAAGAGAAATTATTAACAAAACAGTTGAATTTTTAACCAAATATTCAGTTTACTCACAAAAAAATTGGTTTTTCAACCCAAAAAGAAATTATTAACAAAACAGTTGAATTTTTAACCCGAAAATTTGACTTTTCGAGCAAAATATTGATTTTTAACCTAATATTGAATTTTCTTCCAAAATAATGGAATTTTCAAATGAAAAAAAGGAATTATCAACAGGACAGTTTAATTTTTAAACCAAATTTTGAATTTTCAACCAAAATGTTTGTCTTTAACCAAATATGCATTTTTTCAAATATTATATTTTTCTGACAAAAAAAAAGAATAATAAAAAAAACAGTAAAATTTTTAACCAAAAAGTTCTTTTTTAACGAAATATCGAATTTTCTCACGAAAGATTTGAATTTTCAACCCAAAAAAAAAGAATTATCAACAAAACATTTGTTAATTTTCAACCAGATATTGAGTTTACTCACAAAATAATAAATTTTGCAACCCAAAAAAGGAATTATTAACAAAACAGTTTAATTTTTAAACAAATATTGAACTTTCTTGCAAAATAATAGACTTTCCAACAGAAAAAGAGAATTATCAACTAAACAGTTTAATTTTTCTAACAAAAAGGGAAATTTCTTTCAAAAAGTTGTAATTTTTTACCCAGAAATTTGAATTTTCAACCAAAAAGTTCATTTTTAACGAATGTTAATTTTTCTCCTAATATAATAGAATTTTCAAAAAAAAAAAAAAAAAAATTATCAATAAAACAGGTGAATTTTCAACCAAATTTTGAGTTTACTCACAAAATAATATATTTTTTAACCCAAAAAGAAACTATTAACAAAACAGTTGAATTTTTAACCTGAAAATTTGACTTTTCAAGCAAAATTAACAGTTTAATTTTTAAACCGGAACTTTTAATTTTCAACCAAAATGTTTATCTTTAACCAAATACTGCTTTTTCCAAAATATTATATTTTTCTGACAAAAAAAAATTATCAAAAATACAGTTGAATTTTCAACCCAAAAGTTCATTTTTACCAAAACATCGAATTTTTTTCCAAAATATTCGAATTTTCAACAAAAGAAAAAGAATTATTAACAAAACAGTTCAATTTTTAAACCGAAAAATTTGAATTTTCAACCAAAATGTTTATTTTTAAACAAATATTGACCTTCTTTACAAAATAATAGAACTTTTAATGGAAAAAGAGAATTAGCAACTAAACAGTTTAATTTTCCAGAAAAAAAGGGGAATTACTTTCAAAAAGTTAAAAGTTTTCACCCAGAAATTTGGATTTTCAACCAAAAAGTTCATTTTTAACAAAAGATTAATTTTTCTCCCAAAATAAAAAAATTTTAAACCCAAAAAAGAAATGATTAATAAAACAGTTGAATTTTCAAGCAAGAAAGATGAATTTTTAATTTTTTTACAAAAAAAGATCAAATTTCTATCAAAAGTAATAAATTTTTAAACCAAAAACAAAAGAATTTTTAAATCAAAAAATGAATTTTAAACCCTACAAATTTTTGCAGTCTCAGACAAAAAAGAAGAATTATGAACAAAACAGTTTAATTTTTAAACCGACAAATTTTAATTTTTAACCAAAATGTTAATTTTCAAAGAAATATTGAACTTTCTCTCAAAATAATAGAATTTTCACCAGAAAAACGAATTATCAACAAAACAGTTTAATTTTGAAGTCAAAAAGGACGAATTCTTGTTAGAAAAGTTGAATTTTTTAACCAAAAAATTTAAATTTTCAACTGTTTATTTTCAACCAAATGTGTCATTTTTTCCGAAAATAATAAAATTTTCAGACAAAAAAAAAAGAATGATCTACAAAACAATTGAATTTTTAAAACGAAAATGTTAATTTTCAACTTTTATGTTCATTTTTAACGGAATATTGAATTTTCTCTTTAAATATTAGAATTTTCAAACAAAAAAAAAAGAATTATCAACAAAACAGTTGTTAGTCTTCAACCAAATATTGAGTTTTCTCTATAAATAATAGAATTTTTAAAACAAAAAAAGAATTATCAACCAAGCAGTTGAATTTTTAACCCAATATTTAAAATTTTTAACTGTTTTCAACCAAACGTGGAATTTTTTCGAAAAATAATAGAATTTTCAGAAAAAAAAGAATTATAAACAAAACAGTTAAATTTCTAACACGAAAATTTAAATTTTCAACTTTAATATTCATTTTTAAACAAGTATTTAACTTTATCCTAAAATAACAGAGTTTTCAAACGAAAAAAAAGAGTTATCAAGAAAACGGTTGAATTGTTAAGCCAAAAAGACGACTTTTTAACAAAATAGTTAAATTATCAACAATTCAATTAATTTTTCAACAAAACAGAATACTGCTTAACAAAAAAGTTAAATTTAAAATCTACAAAGACAAATAGTTGAATTTTTAAGTAAAGGGGACGAATATTTAACCAACTAGTTAAATTTAAATATATATATATATATATATGAATTTTCAACAACAAAAAAACAAGAAGTTTTAACAAATAGTGAAATCCTGAAGAAAAACAGATTAATTTTTACCAAACATTTGGACTTTTGACCAAAAAAATCATATTTCTGCTAAAAGAGATAAATTTCCAAACGAAAATATGAATTTTCAAATAAAAAGTTAAAATTTTAACACTAAGTTTTTAAGGCATGAGAAAAAAAATGTCAAATAAATTATTTAATTTTTAGGCCGAAAAGACGATTTCTCTACAAAACAGTTAAATTTTTAACCCGAAAAATTTGAATTTTCAACCAGAATGTTAACTTTTAACCAAATATTACATATTCTCCCAAAATAATTAAAATTAAAAAAAAAAGAATTATCAACAAAAGAGTTATTAAATTTTAAACCAAACATTAATTTCACTTACAAAATAATAGATTTTTCAACTTAAAAAAGAAATTATTAACAAAATAGTTGAATTTTAAACCCAAAAATTTGAATTTTTAAGCTCCCAAAATAGTAGATTTCTCAACCAAAATGTTTATTTTCAAACAAATATTGAATGTATTCCCAGAATAGTAGGTTTTTAACGGAAAAAAAGAATTGTTAACTAAACATTTGAATTCTCAAGCCAAAAAGACGAATTTTCTACAAAAAAGTTGAATTTTTAAAGCGAAAATTTGCATTTTCAACCAAAATGTTTATTTTCAGCCGGATGTAGCATTTTTTCAAAAAGTAGTAGAGGTTGAATTTTTAAACCGAAAGTTTAAATTTTGAACTTTATTGGTAATTTTTAAGCAAGTATTAAACTTTATCCTAAAATAACAAAATTTGCAAACAAAAAAAAAGAATCATTAAGAAAATAGTTGAATCTTCACGCCAAAATGGGGAATTCCCTACAAAACTATTGAATTTTTAACCCGAAAATTTGAATTCTCTACTCAAAAAAACTAATTTTTAACAAAAAGGTTGAATTTTCAAGCCAAAAAAACGACTTTTTAAGAATATAGTTAAATTATTAACAAAATATTTGAATTTTTAACAAAGCAGGTCACCTTGCAACCAAATGGTTGAACTGTCAAGCAAAAGGGACGAATTTTTAACCAGTTAGTTAAATTTTCAAACAAAAAAGATAAATTTTCAACCAAAAAAATAAGAATTTTCAACAAAATAGTTCAATCCACAAGAAAAGCAGATTAATTTCTTACCAAACAGTTGTACTTTTAACTAAAAAAATATCACATTTCTACCCAAAAAAGATAAATTTTTAAACAAAAAAGATGAATTTTGAAATAAAGAGTTAAAATTTAAACCCTGGGAATTTTCTTATTTATGAAAGAAAAAAATTTCAACAAAAGGATTTAATTTTTAAGATAAAAAGAGGATTTTTCTACATAAAAGGTTAATTTTTAACCCAAAAATTTGAATTTTCAAACAAAATGTTTATTTTCCCCCGAAATATTGGAATTTTCAACCCAAAAAATAATCAACAAAACAGTGGTTAATTTTTAACCAAATATTGAGTTTAATAAAAAATTATCGATTTTTTACAACAACAAAAAATCAACAAAACAGTTGAATTTTTAACCCGAAAATTTGAATTTGAAGCAAAAAGTTGATTTTTAACCAAATATTGAATTTTCTTGCAAAATAATAGAATTTTCTACCCAGAAAAAAGAATTATCAACAAAGCAGTTGTTGATTTTCAAACGAATATACAGTTTTGTCTCTAAATAATAGAATTTTTATTTTTAAAAAAGAATTATCAACAAAACCTTTACATTTGTAAGTAAAAAACACGATATTTCAACAAAACAGTTGAATTTTTCACCCTGATTTATGAATTTTTGGACAAAAAAGTTAATTTTTAACCAAGTTTTGAATTTTCTATCAAAATAATAGAATTTACAACCTAAAAAAAAAACAATTATGAACGTAACTGTTATTGAATTTTAAATTAAATATTAAGTGTACTCACAAAATAATAGATAAAAAAAGAAATCATCAACAAAACTGTTGAATTTTAAGCCTAAAAATTTGAATTTTTAACTAGAATACCAACTTTTAAACAAATATGGAACTTCCCCCCAAATTAATAGAATTTTCAACAGAAAAAAAGAATTATCAAAAGAACAGTTTAATTTTCAAGCCAAAAAGGGGAATTTCCTACAAAAACAGTTAAATTTTTAATCTAGAATTTTGAATTTTCAACCAAAAAGTTCTTTTTCAACGGAATATCGAGTTTTTTCCCAAAAATAGCATTTTCAAAAATAAAAAGAATTATCAACAAAACAGTTCAATTTTCAAACCGAAAATTTTGAATTTTCAACCAAAATGTTTATTTTCAACTAAGTATTGAATTTTCTCCGAAAATAATACAATTATAAAAAAAAGAATTATCATTAAAACAGTTGTTAATTTTCAACCAAATATTGAATTTTTCACCAAAATAATATAATTTTAAACTAAAAAAAATTTCAACTAAATCGTTGAATCTTTTAGCAACAAATTTGTAACAAAAAAGTTTATTTTCAACCTACAAAGATGAATTTTCTTTCTGAAATGGATTAGTTACGTATTCACTTTAAAAAATTAATTTTCAGTAAAGAAAACTAATTTTCAATTAAATAGTTCAATTTTTGTCAATATAAATGAATCTGCAATATATCAAATCAATTTTAAACAAACTAGTTCAACTTTGAACTAAGATAATTAGTTTTTTACCAAACAAAAAATGACAAATTCTTACCAAAAAAATATGAATTTCAAACCAAAGAGTTGAATTTTCATCTAAAAACTATCAATTTTCAGGCAAAAATGGAATATTTAAATTCTCAGTTAAGAAAAGAAGACTTTTTAACAAAGCAGTTTAATATCTACCCCAAAAATATTAATTTTTAACAAAAAAAAGTTAATTTTCAACGAAATTGTTCAACTTTCAACCCAAAAAGAGTAATTTTCAACAAAACAGTTAGATTTGAACTAAAAAGATAACTTTTGATAAAGATAACTTTTAATATATTAAAGTGGTGAATTAGCAACAAAAGAATTGAATCTGCAACCAAATTATACAACATTCATGTTATTTTTTGCAGGCTGAGTTAATTATGGAATGCATAGAGATATCGAAAGAATATAAAGAACAAGAATTATCAATCGATCCCTCCAAACCAGCACCTGCCTTACCTTTGCAAATGCAAATGTATCAGTGTGATACAGTCGAGGATTATCTCTTAGAAACTTTAAAAAGAATTAGAGCAAGGTAAGATAAAAATCTTGAATTAAATTGTACTTAGAAGCTTTCCAATTATTTTAATGTTAAGATGGTCCAAAAATTCATTTTTAAATTATAAACCAAAAAGATGAATCTACAACGAAGAAAGATTTTTCAGTCAAGAAAGAAAAAAAAATTTCAACCAAATTGTTAAATTTTCAAGACAAAAAAAAAACAAATTTTCTAAAAATCGTTAAATTTTCAACCAAAAAGTATTAATTTTCAACAAAAAAGTTTATTTCCACCAAAAAAATTGAATTTTTAAACAAAGGAAGATTTTTTAACATAATTGTTGAATTGTTAACAAAATAATTTAATTTTTAACAAAATAGCTGAATTTTCAACTATTAAAGATGATTTTTTAACAAAAAATGTAATGTTTGATGCATAACCAAAAATGATACCAATTGTATATTACAAAGTACGAATTTACAACAAAAAAATAATTTTGAACCAAAAAGATGAACCTTTAGCCAAGAAAGATTTTTCAATCAAGAGGGAAAAAATATTTCAACTAGTTTTTTCTAAAAATCGTTAAATTTTCACTAAAAAAAATGTTAATTTTCAACAAATAAGTTCATCTTCACCAAAAAAATTGAATTTTCAACCAAAAGGACCACTTTTTAACAAAAATGGTGAATTTTGGACAAAATAATAGAATTTTTACCAAAACAGTTTAATTTTCAATCATCAAAAATGAATCCTTAACAAAAAATGTAATAGTTGCATTTTTAACCGAAAAAGATACTAATTGTCAATTACAAAATATGAATTTTCAACAAAAAGGATAATTTTCAAATAAAAAACCGAATTCTCAACAAAATTGTTGAATTTTAAACCCAAAAGCTGAATCTTCAACCAGATTTTTTAGTGAAGAGAGAAAAAATATTTAAACTAAATTGTTGACTTTTCAAGAGAAAAACTAATTGTATAAAAATCGTTAAATTTTTAACCAAAAAATATTAATTTTCAACAAAAGTTTATCTTTACCGAAAAATTGAGTTTTCAACCAAAAAGGAAAGTTTTTTTAATAAAAGTGTTGAATGGTTAACAAAATAATTCAATATTTAATCTACAACTAAAAAAAACGAATGCTTAACAAAATAGTTAAATTTCAAACCCAAAAGATTAATCTTCAATCAAGAAAGATTTTTCTGTTAAGATAAAAAGAAGATTTCAACCAAATTGTTGAATTTTCAAGAAAAAAAGATTAATTTTCTAAAAATCGTTACATTTTTAACCAAAAAAATATTGATTTTTAACAAAAAAGTTTATCCTCACAAAAAAATTGAATTTTCAACCAAAAAAGATTTTAAACAAAATTATTGAATTTTTAACAACCTAATTGAACTTTAAAAAAGTTGGATTTTCAACCATAAAAGATGAATTCTTAACAAAAATTCTAATAGTTGCATCTTTAACCCAATAATATACTAAAATTAAAAAACAAATTCTCAACAAAGTTCATAAATTTTACAACAAAAAGATGAATCTTCAACCAAGAAAACTATTTTAACCACATTGTTGAATCTTCATGACAAAAAGACTAATTTTCTAAAAATCGTTGAATTTTCAACCAAAAAATATTAATTTTCAACAAAAAAGTTCATCTTCACCAGAAAATTGAATTTCAAACCAAAAAGGAAGATTTTTCAACAAAATTGTTGAAGTGTTAACAAAATAGTTGAATTTTTAACCATCAAAGATGAGTTTTTATCTAACAGTTGCATTTTTAAACGAAAAAAATACTAATTTTAAATTACAATGTATGAATTTTCAACAAAAAAGTTAATTTTCAGCTAAAAACAAAAAACGGATTCTCAACAAAATTGCAACATTTCAAACCAAAAAGATGAATTTTCAACTACATTGTTGAATTTTCAAGACAAAAAAAGTAATTTTCGCAAGACCGCTAAATTTTCAACCGAAAAGTATAAATATTTAACAAAGAAGTTTAACTTTACCAAAAAAATGGAATTTTTAACCAAAAAGGAAGATTTTTTAACAAAATTGTTGAATTGTTAACAAAATTAATGGAATTTTTAACAAAATAGCTAGATTTTTAACCATTAAAGATGATTTTTTAATAAAAAATGTAATATTTGATATTTCAACCAAAAAAGATACTAATTGTATATTACAAAATACGAATTTCCAGCAAAAAAGTTAATTTTTAACTAAAAAAGGACTTCTCAACAATATAGTTAATTTTAAACCAAAAAGATGAATCTTTAACCAAGAAAGATTTTTCAATCAAGAGAGTAAAAATATTTCAACCACATTGTTAAATTTTCAAGACAAGAAGACTATTATGAAAATACTGATTTTTGAAAACCGTTAAATTTTTAACCAAAAAATATCAATTTTTAACAAAAAATCTTATCTTCATGAAAAAAATTGAATTTTTTACCAAAAAGGAAGATTTTTCATTAAATTTGTTGAATTGGAAAAATGTGTTGACCTGGAGAACCTGAAATTGTTAGGGGATTTTTATATGCCTGGAAAAACGTAGAAATGTCAGGGAATTTTTTTTAAAGTTAGGGAATTTTTTCGAGGGCGTGCTTTATTTTTTTTTTACTAAATTTAAATATAAAATTGAATAGCAATGATTCTTTATTTGTAAAAATAACTTTATATAACTGTATCTAACTATATTTTGTTAAAAATTATTATTATTTTTTTAATTTAATTTTTTTTTACTGAAAAAAAATAACTTTCCTTTTTTTGGTTGAAAATTGATCGTTTTTAGTTGAAAATTCAAGTCGCTGGTTGAAAATTTATGTATTTTGTTTAAAAAATTCATTTTTTTATATAAAATTATTATTGGTCTTTTTTGGTTGAATTCAACTGGTTTTTATTAAAAATTAAAACCATTTTTGGTTGAAATATCATCTACTGCATTTTTTGTTCAGAATTCGTATTTTTTCTAATGAAATTTTAATTACTTGGTTAAAAAGTAAGACTATTTTGTTACAAGTTAATCTTTTTGGTTGCAGATTCATAATTTTTACTGAAATTTATATTTTGGTTGAAAAATGAGCTGTTTGATTAAAAATTATTTTTTCCTTTGGCTGAAAATTAATTTTTTACGGAAAATTTAACTATTCCAATTAATAGTTTTACTATTTTGTTGAAAATTTGTTGTTTTTTAAATTAAAATTCAATTTTTCAAACAAAATTGTAACTATTTCTGTTGAATAGTCCATCAATTTTTTAAATTGAAAATTTATCTATTCAATGTTTGATTAACAATTTATTTTCTTTAGTTGAAAATTCATGTATTTTGTTGAAGATACCGTTTTTTTCGTAGAAATTAATCTTTTTGGTTGATAATTCAAATATTCCATTCAAAGATTCATTATTTCAGTTGAAAATTTATCTTTTTGCTTGAAAATTCAACTATTGTAGTCAAAAGTTCATTATTTTAATAGAAAATTTATTCCTTTTCTTGAAAATTATTTTTTTGTAACTAAAAATTTAACTATTCTATTTTTTTTTTTTTTTTTTTTTGAAAATCCAAATCTTTCAGTTGAAAATTCAACTATTTTGTTGAAAAATGGTCCTTTTTAGTTGAAAATTTATCTTTTTTGTTAAAAAGAAAACAACTTTGTTGAAACTTAAACTCTATTGTTAACAAATCATATTCTTTGTTTGCAATTCGTCTATTCCGGTTAAAGATCATTTTGAGTTGAAAATTTATCACTTTTAATTAAAATTAGTGTTTTCTTCTGTGAAAAATTAATTTTTTTAACTGAAAATTTAAATATTCCGTTTTTTGTTGAAAATTGATCTTTTTTAGTTCAAAATTCTACTGTTTAGGTAAAAATTGGTATTTTTTAGTTGAAAATTAATGGATTTGTTGAAAAATCATCCTTTTTGGAGTAAAGTTAATCTTCTTGTTTTAACATTTATGAGCATCAGATGAAGTGATGAATCATCAACAAAAATAATTTATTTTTATTTTCAAACAATTATTTTGTTAATTTAAATAAATTATTACCTTACACTAAGTGAAAAGTAAAGAAAAAGTTGTCAATTCCAGAAAAAAATTTCGACTTTTTAGCATTATTTTAAGAAAATATTGTTATAAATAATAATAATTTGTTTAAACAATTATTTTTACTATATTAAATGAATTATTACCTTACTCTAACTGAAAAGTATACAAAAAGTTGAAAAGTTCAGGGAAAAATTTTAACTTTCTAGCATTATTTTAAGATAATATTGTTATAAATAATAATATATTATTTAAACAATTATGTCTATTAACTCAAATTAATTATTGTCTTACTCTAATTGAAAAGTGATCAACATGCGGAAAATTTTAGAAAAAACCTGCAACTTTCTAGCATTATTTGAAGAGAATATTGTTATATACAATAATAATTTGTTTGAACAGTTATGTTTGCTAAATAGAATTAATTATTACCTCACTTTAAATAAAAAGTAGACAAAAAAGTTGAAAATTTCAGAAAAAATTGCAACTATCTAACAATACTATAGAAGATAATTATAAACAATAACAATTTGTTTAAACAATTGTATTTGTTAAATTTAATTAATTCTTATCTATTTTTAAGTGAAAAGTGGATAAAAAGGTGAATATTTCAAAAAGAAACCAAACTTTATAGCATTCAAAGAGAATAATATTAAAAGTAATAGTAAATTATTTAAACAATCATGTTTGTCAACTTAAATTAATTATTATTTCACTATAATTAAAAAGTAAACAAAAAGTAGAAAACCTTTTAAAAAACTGCAACTGTATAGCATTATTTTAAGAGAATATTTTTAGAAATAATAATAAATTATTTAAACAAATATGTTTGTTAACTTGAATTAATTATTATCTCACTCTTATTAAAAAGTGAACAAAAAGTAGACAACCTTAGAAAAAATTCAACCAAGAATGGCCTGTAATCATTAAATCAAAAAATTCTGAAAAAACATTTATAGTAATTAAATAATGAATTATCATTCATTATTAGTACAAATTACAAGAAATTAACTATTTTAAATGAAAGGAAAATTGTTTAAATTCTGATACATAAAATACTGCTTCATACTGATAATTAGATGCTTAGATACAATGTTTTAACAATTTATTATTGTTTTTAGCAATTTTTTTTTGGAATAGATTTAGAAGGTCTAGGTTTTTGGTAAAATTGTCCACTTTTTGTCCAATTTTTAATTAAAGTGAGATTAAAATTAATGTTAACAAACATCATTTTCAAACAATTTATTGTTATTTTTAATAATATTCTCTTTGAATAATGTAAGAAAATTGCAGTTTTTTGAAAAAAATTTCTTCTTTTTGTCTAATTTTCAATTAGAGTGAAGTGAATAATTAAAGTTAACAAAATTAATTGTTAAAACAATTTATTATCGTTAATAATATTCAATTTGAATAATGCTAGAAAGTTGCGGTTTTTTCTGAAATTTTCAACTATTTTTCTAATAATTTAATTCAGTAAAGAATTATTATTTAAGCAAATTATTATTATTTATAACTATCTTTTTCTTTATTAATTCTACGTGGTAGCGGTTCCTTCTGAAACTTTTTACTTTTTACCCTTTTTTGGCTCAGTAAATTAATAAATAAAGAAAATTAACAAAGATAGTTGTTAAATCAATTTATTATTGTTTTTAGCAATTTTCTCTTAGAATAGAGTTAGGAAGTTGCGTTTTTTTCAAAAATTTTCCAATTTTGTCCAATTTTCAAATATACTGAGATAAAACGTAATAAATTTTAATAAGCATAATTGTTTAAACAATTTATTATGATTTTTAATAATATTCTCTTAGAATAATACTAGAAAAATGCAGTAAAAAAAAAATTTCCACTTTTTGTCCAAATTTCAATTAAAGTGGAGCTAATAATTATTTTAATTTAACAAAATTAATTTTTAAAACAATTTATTATTATTGTTAATAATATTTAATTTGAATAGTGCTAGAAAGTTGTGGATTTTTCTGAAATTTTCAACTATTTTTCTACTTTTTACTTAGAGTAATTTAATAATTAATTCAATTTAGCAAAAATAATTATTTAAACACATTATTATTGTTTGTATCTACTATCTTCTCTATTAATGCCAGATAGTTGCGGTATATTCAGAAATTTTTAACTTTTTACTATTTTTTGCTTATTAATAAATAAATAAAGGAAGTTAACAAATACAGTTATTTAAACAAATAATTATTATTTATAACAATATTCTCTTAAAATAATGCTAGAAAGTTGTAGTTTTTTCTCAAATTTTCCACTTTTCGTCCACTTCTCACTTAAAGTGTAGTGATAAATGATTTGAGTTAACAAAAATAATTTTTTAAACAATTTATCATAATTTTTTAATAATATCCCTTGGAATAATACTTAAAAATTTCAGTTTTCTCAAGAAATGTTCCACTTTTTGTCTAATTTTTAATTAGAGTGAATTAAATAATCAATCACAGTTAACAACATTATTTGTGTGAACAATTTATTGTTACTGTTAATAATATTTAATTTGAATAATGCTATAAACTTGCGGTTTTTTTTGAAATTTTTAACAGCTTGTCTACTTTTCACTTGAATTGAGTTTATAATTAATTTATTTTAGCAAAAATTATTATTTAAACAAATTGTTATTGTTTATATCTACTATCTTCTTCTTTATTAAAGATAGATAGTTGCGGTGTCTTCTGATTTTGCTTAGTAAATTAATAAATGAAGCAAATAAACAAACATATTAGTTTAAACAATTTATTATTGTTTTTAGCAATTTTCTCCTAGAATAGAGTTAGGAAGTCGCGTTTTTTTTTTTAATTTCAAGTTTGTCCAATTTGTAATTAGACTGAGATAAAACGTAATTAATTTTAATAAGCATAATTGTTTAAACAATTTATTATGATTTTTAATAATATTCTCTTAAAATAATACTAGGAAATTGCAGTTTTTTTCAAAAATTTCCACTTTTTGTGCAATTTTTAATTAGAGTAAAGTAAATAATTAATTGAAGTTAGCAAAAATAATTTTCAAAACAATTTATT
>JAUELO010456001.1:0-12805 GCA_032357855.1 Amphibolips quercusostensackenii | reverse complement strand
TTTTAGGTTTTCATAAATATATACATGTTAAAAACTTACCCTTCAATATTTGAGTAACTTGAGCATCAATTGTATAAATTGTCTCTAATTCTGCGCATAACTGGTCCACAGATAATGTAGCAATGAATTTCATATTGACACGAAGATCTGGAAGTAAAGTCACTTAATAATCAAATTTTAACAATAAAATTTTTACAATAATAGTCAGCGTGATTTTTTCTATAAAAACTTCATACATTGTTTAAAATTAGATAGTGAATTCTATAATCAAAAGTTTTATTTCATTTCTATTTGACTCGGTGAACTTTCACTGTAAAAAAATTTGATGTACATTTAATATTTTTTGTTGTTATTTCATATAAATTTGTAAAAGGACTTCGTGCAACGTAGTGAATTTGACAAGTACTTTTTGAAATGAGGCTCCGGATTCTATAACCCCGCATAAAATTTGCCTGGCCGCTTGAGGCCTTTCGAGTTGGCCCCTAAAGGTTTGATATTTATTTTTTCCGAAAATTGAAATTCTAAAAACATCACTTTGTAGAAAATTTTATGGCGCATCTTTTTCCTTCTGGCCAAAAAGTTGTATTTTTCACCGTTTTTTCAAAAAATCCAAAAAACTTGGTTTTTAAGAAAACAAAATTTAATAAATATTTTCTCTTTAACTCGCTTCGAAAGACAAAGTTCTCAATATTTTTAGAGGAAAATTTAGGAACTTATCCCTCAAATAGTTCCAAAGATGATGCGCTATTAAAAACTTATTGGTTTAGTTAAATAAAAAAGTTATAAATTTTTTAGTCAAGCATTATCTGAATAACGTTAGACAATTTTCGAAAAAATAAATTTCAAACACTCAGGGACCAACTCGAAAGGCCTCAAGCGGCCAGGCAAATTTTATACGGGGTTATAGAATCCGGAGCCTCAAATCGTCACGCTCAATGTAGAATTTTTGCAGTTAATGTTTGGATTTTTACAGGATTTTGTAAATTTACTTCTTTTAATGTGGGTAATTTTATTTACCACATTAGGAGAGGTTAATTTACATATAATTTGTGAAAATTCTTTATTGAACGTGAGAATTTTACAAAATCTTCAGTAAATTTACTACGATGCACGAAGTCATTTTACAAATTGACCTATATAATATTACAGAAAAAATTAGGAAATTTCCATAAACAGTATGTAATTACAGTGTATCAAAAATTATTTCTTATAACTGTATAATAACCCGCTACGAACTCGAAAAATTTAATCACAACCGTACACTAAAAATTGTAAATAATTCTAGATGTTGAGACTCTGGTAATATAAATGATAAAAAATATTTGAAATACCCCAGAAAAAAGAAAATAATGAAAGACTTTTTAATGAATTGGATTTGTTTAAGAATGCGGATTCACAAAAACCTCAAATTGATTTAAATTTTCTAATCGGTTTCCTGTTTCTAGATGTATATTGTAACAATAAAATTCGAGATTATGTTCTAAAAAGAAAACTAGTTTATCTAAATAAAATTGTATTTATACATACCTTTGATACAACCAAATGTAGAAGCGATTTTCAACAATTGAATATTATTTCATTCCATACGCACTAATAAATGAAAAAATGAATAATGTGGATAATTAAATGTAAAAGACAGAAAATACGCTTCGAAAGGCTTCATGAACCGAAGGACGCCACATTGCCTCCCTCCACATTGCAACAGTCGATGCGATCGATACAATCGATATGATTGACACTTCACGTTGTTTGCGTTCTGCATCACCTTTTATGAATTCAGCATTTTTGCAATTACTGAATTCACAGAACGAAATTGACCAAAATGAAAAAGGATTCACTTCAATGCAAAACAATGTTTGGGAATTGATTTAAAAAAATAATAAGTACACTTTATTGTAATGTGTAAAGGCTATGTCGCTTCACTAATCAAATTAGTAAAAGCTTACTGATAATCAGTGGGCTGTTTACTGAATTGATCAGTGAAAAGTCTCAAATCACTGATTCATCAGTGAAATACTCAATTACTAATTAAATCAGTGAAATTTTCACTGATTTAAAATTAGAGAGTACAGCAAGCACAGAGCCATCTGAAGCTATGACAGTGAGGCGACTTAGAAAAGAAATATGAATTTCCGGAGCATCAGTTCTGCGTGAAGTTGGAACGTTTTTAACACATTTAATATCTTTACTATATTTTCGAGACCTTTTTCCTGCTGGTGGTTAGACCTCTTCTCTACATTTGCTGCTTTCTCCAGATTTTTCCACACCAAATTTTCCAACAAAAAAATACAGTTTTAATTTGCTTTTGTACTCTGGAAAAATAACTGTATATTCTAACAATTCAATCAATAAAAGTTTTAAAAAATTGGGCTAGAATTACGCATATAAAGGAAGGAAGGAGTATAAGAAAATTGAAAGGAACGTGGTTAAATGTGCAAAACACGTCGGCAATTCAAGTAGAGAAAACATGAAAAATGCTATAAAATTAAAAACTTCTTTAATGCGTCTACTCTGATTCACTTTTTTTTTTACTAAAATTGCAATTCAAATTTTCTGTTTGAAATCAAAATCTTTTTTGTCTGAGGATTTATCTGTTTTGTTTGAATGATAGTGTTTTTGGATAAATTCAAATCTTTTAGATAAAAAATTACAAACATTTTTCAGCTTTATTATAAAATATTGTTTCTTTTGTTGAGAAATTATCTTTTTTTAATGACAATTCAATTACTTGCTCTAAGCCCCTTTGTGGAGAAGTCATTTTTTTGGTTGATCGTATATAATTTCAGTTGCGAATTTGTATTTTTTGGTGGAAAATTAATTGTCTTAATAGAAATTTAATGTGTTTGTTTTTAAAATAACCTTTTTTTTACAGAAAACAAATATTCCTGTGTTAAAAAATTTCTCATAGTTTTTTGAAAAACTAATTTAACATCTAAAATGTTTAAAAATCTTTCTGAATTTTCTTAAAATTTTTAGAAAAATTATATTCATAAAGCTTGAAAAACCAATAAATTAAAAAATCTAATAAATGAATAGTTATTCGAAGTATTAATTATAAATTAACAATTCATTAGCCTAAAACATACAGATTTGGGATTATAATTCTTTCTATCACAACGTTTATTTGATTTTTTAAGAATTTCTTACCTGATAAAACCTTGTTTAAAAGGACGATAAATTTTATGTAAGAAAGGACGAAGTTTTAACGAAATACCTACATTTTTACCGACATAGTTGCATTTGCAAACAAGTAGACTAATTTTTTACTGAAAAAAGAAGTTTTTCTACAAATTACATAAATTTCTAAAAACAAAGTTGAATTTATAAACTAGAAAGTATAAATTTTTGACCAAAAATTAAATAGTTAAATTTTTATTAAGAAAAATTAACTAATAATTGGAAAAAATAGAATTTCTTGTAGAACATTCAAACATAAGCAAAAAAAACTAGTTTCTAACCCAATACATATATTTTTAATCAAGCAGTTAAATTTTAAGCCAAGAGAATTAATTCTGAAAAAATACGATTTTTGAAAACAAAATACATAAATTCTAAACGAAATACTTGAATTTTTAATGAAAAATATAAGTTTCCAACCAAAAATGCAATCCGTGTGTCTTTAGATGTAAAATCTAATCAAATTTTGAACAAAAAATTTTAATTAAAAAAATTACCAAAAAAAATTAATTTTATATTATAAACATTAATTTTCTGCAAAAAAGAAAAATTTTTGCTGCTGATCACACTATAAATCGTTCTTATTAGTATTAGTACAACACAATGTTACACTTACATTTTAAGTAAAAAAAAAGCCACGCATATTATGAGTAAAATAATGATGCTGATCTTTACGGATGTATCTAGATATGAAATAATATAAAATTAAAAACTAATATTCGAGAAATACCTTGAAATAGGTTTGGTAAATTTTTTAAACGTCTTCATTGCCACGTTTGCTAACGAATATTGTATTACTAAGCTTAACTTATTCTACAATATGAAGATACCAAAGTTTGTCATATTTGTAAACTGCGTCACCTGAAAATACATTACTGATAAAATAGAAACCAAAATTCAATCTCCAAATATTGCAGCGATTCTCTGACGAAGGTTTAGGGAATTTAAATTATGCTAGAAACTGTGAAAATTCAGGAAAGCAAGTATTTCGTGAAATTCAATGATTGCAGAGCATTAACAAAACTCAGAGAATTTAAGAAACGACTAATGATGGCCCAAAAAAATTTTTTTAAATAATTTGCTATGTAATGCCGCTGGTGGTAAACAGAATAGAGTATTAAAGATAATAAATTTAATGCCATATCGCTATAATATTCCTTTTTTCTGTAATAAGTGTCTAAATAATTCTTGCTCATCAATTATAAATCAATAACTTGGGTAAACACTTTACGCTAACAGAGGTTACGTGTAGTTTACTTACAAGTTTTTGAATTATGCCTTTTTATTGTTAAAATAAAGTTAAAAATAGTACACAATCATGTTTTTTCCTAAACTTTTATATTTGTAACTTTTTAGATTTCCACAACCCACAATCCCATCTGCCCTCAACTGAAACAGTCAAAGCAATTAAAAATATTAATAATTCCTACAAAAATAATCCCTTTTATAAAATTCTAATTAATATCTTCACTTCCACACTAATATATAGAAAGCCGCAGAACTACTTTTAGCATATTAAGCAAACCTCTCTTCAGGTTCCTTGAATAAGAACACACAATATTTGCACGGTAAAATGCATATCAAAGAAAATGTCCATTTATTTAGAACTATTTGTTTAAAGGTAACGAAAATTTACAATACAAGCGGATACGCTAATTACAGAAATATAAAAAATACGAAGCGAGGTATAAGTATAAGCTAGGTCGTATTTTTTTACCAGTAGTACAAGAATGCCAGTCGCTAAAGAGCAGGCAAGGGTGCGGCTAGATTCCGATGCTGACAGAGATAAAAAATCCGGGTACAATATTAAATTTTGAAAATGATCAAACTCGGAACTTGTTCGTTCTGAGGATGTTACAACCGTAATCCCTTTTACACTTTTAGAATTCTTTCATTATGCTTATATGAGAGCGAAGTAAGAGAGAGATAGAAAAATATCAGGCAGCGTAAGTAATGAGTGCGAGCTCAGCATTTTTTCCGGCTGGTGGGGATAGACAAGAAAATGGTAGATTATAGGCATGGGAACAACCGAAATGCACATGTCAGCATTTTTGTATTCACAGGTCTATACTCGCACCTGTGATTAGCGTGAGAGTAATACCTTATACGAAAGTGCAAACTTATCAGGAGGGGTAGTGGACACGATGCACAGCGTGAAGATGCCGCGCGGTTAAGGAAGATAGTTTTTTTCCTGCTATTAAAACTACGCGCCCTGCACCTTCTGTCGCACATTGTCTAATTGTCGCAAAGGCAAGTAGGTTGCCTGGCATATAAGGTTTTGCAAAAGCACAGTTTGGGTCGCGACTTATATTTTCTCGCGTTGTCTCTTTCTGTTTTCCGGCTCTGTCGTCAAGTAAAATAACCTTCAACACAGGGGAAAAGAAACGCATATTCAATTGGGTTTATAAAAACCAAATCTTTCGAGTAAACTAAATAGTCTTTTTGTTCTCTCTCTCACTCCTTTACTCCGCAAGGTTAATGATAGTATAGCATCGTTCTGCATTTTGTATAAGAATAAAAGAAAGATTCTTTTTTAACTCGATTTCTAATTTTAATTCATTTTTTCTAAAGAGAAATATGAAGGACAGGGAGACAAATAAAAAACTGACTTCCCTAAAAGAAAATAGGGAAGAGGGCAGGCCCATTACCTTGCTCTAAACAAAAAGCGAAAATTTCGCCCAGGCTTGCAGAGGAAAATTTGTGCTTGATTCCCGTCAATTATTAAGTTGCTGTTTGTAACAAATAGCATGTGGCAGCGGTAGGATTTTTCCTTACTATTTTTTTGTGCATTCTGTCATTTTTATTTTTATTAAAAAAAGATTGAGAAATTTATTTTATTTGAATTTCTGTTATTTTGCTGCTCAGAAGTCAGAAGGCAGTTCCTTTGAGCGATATAGAAAATATTTGAGGAAATATGGATTATACATATACGCGCAAGAGGCATTATGGCATACCCCGCAAGCGAAAGAGGCCCAAGGAATCGGTTTCAAAATCATTACAGCAGAAAATGCAGAGACGTGTTCGGACTTGGACGGAAAAAAAATCGCTCAAAGGCTGAAGAGACGAAGAAACTAATAACAAGCGATCTACAACATCGGAAAAGAATCAGCAGGGAATTTGAATAGCGACTAGGAATCATGTAGAAGCAGTACTGAAATTAATGAAAAGGTCTTCTCAAAAAAAGAGCGTGATATTCTGGTTCAGCGGCGTCGATACAGTATGAATCCCACTCTCGATCTATTACCTGAAACGTCTAGGTACAAAAACACTACGAAACCTATCTCCTTAGATATGGTTCCAAAGTTACGATACGGCTCTTTGGGTGGCAGTACACGTAAAAGATTAGACATGAACAGACCGCCTATGGAAGCGATAGCGGAGTCTATCCTAAGTAAAGTGAGTCCCTTGGTAGACTAATCAGAAAACACCGCAGAGAAACAAAGCAAATTTGAAGTCAAAAGTCACCCTTTACCCGTGACTGGAGAAAAAGAACCTGTTTCACAGGTTGAACCATCTCTGATCGACGACTATGCGTCTTTCTAGGAAAATCAGATGTTTCAAGCCCCGGAGGCGACCTCTTTTACTTAGGCAGAGATATAAAAGCTAGTAGACACATTACTTACACATTACACTTTACAGTCGACAGGGGTTGTCGAAGGGAGTAACCTTTTTAGCCCTGCCTGGTGGAAGGAAGACCAGCAGCGCTCCTCTTAGTCAACAAGAACGCTTTGCAACCCTTAACCGTCACGCCTCAATCTGTTTTTTCACTACAGAAACAACCTCTAAGGTTGAAATTATCTATGCCTTTCACACATGACTTCGACTGACTGGTCCAGATATAGTCGTCGCCCGAAACTGGAATGTGCTGTCAGGACGCGCGGGAAACTGTATAATAAACAAGTCGAGAATCTCTAGTTTTCCTTAGAGATAATTACGCCTACTTCTTGTCAGCTGACTTTGAACCCGTAACATCAGTATCAAAACTAATTATTGCTATAGGTGCTATAAACCTGGAAGAATTACGAGAAAAGAAATTTCAGGTAGGCCAAATGATGTAACGCCACGTAAAAAGGTTAAGGTGAATTTGGCTATTCTGAACACAGTCATCGTAGCGATCTCAACACTGCCTATTTGGAGCAAGTTCTGCAAAACTTAGTTTTAATTATAGAAGCAGATAAGGCTTAGCATTTTCTCATTGCGCGTTTTAGTGATCTATGCAATAGTTTACTACAAAATGTTTTAAAGGAAACTCTGGTAAAAGTGTTCCAATATGAGACAATAACAATCACAGTTTATTTAAGAAAAATTGATGTTCCCTCGGAGAGGATTAGGCCCTAAATAGTTGAAAAATTTAACGAAAGTTCAGTAGGGCCCATGAGAAGGGCTACAAAAACTTACTGTTGTATAAGAGATCTCTATACTTGGCCCAATTTACGTGACAAAATTACTGAGTATATTCGCAAGTGTCGGAGTTGAGTCCAACGCAAAATCGTGAGCGCCCACACACGTGAGCCTATGCACATCATGAACACGCCCCTTGATACTTTCGATGAGGTCTTCTTGGACACAGTCGTCAAGTAACCCGTCACGCCAGACGTAAATTGAAACGTGCTCATGATACAAGACTATTTAAGCGAATACTGCATTTATGTAGCAATACCCGACATGAGCGTTACGACCGTTGCGCATGCGTCAGTGATACATCTGTTTGCAGTGTGCAATGTGCAGAAATGCATTCTGAACGACCGGGAAAAGTCATTCACCATCACCTTGATGCACAAGTTAGCAAAGTGTTTCCATATAACTCGCGTCACGCTCTTGTGGTATAGACGACGAACGAATGTAGCTTCATAGAAAAGTCACGCTGTTCTTGCAGAATACATAAAACATTACGCGAGCGCACACGTTTATTAGAATCTGTTGCTTTCGTACGCAATGTTCGCGTATAATATACCAATGCACAAAGTGACCGACTTCACACCTTATGAGATAGTAATCGGACATTTAGCAAGAATTGCAACCTCTTTTCCCACAGAAGAGAAAGTAAAGACTCACGAGTCTTACATGCGGAAACTAGTAGCGCGAATAATAAAGTTGCGTCAAACCACCACGGAGAATAACATAGCGGAAAAACATCTCTTGATGTTACAGTACGACTGCAAGGTGTGGCCAATAAAGGTAGCTAAGGGCAAATATAAGGACGTGCAAGAGAAAATCTGGTCAGCAAGGTTCACTCTTTATTTCAATGGGCCCTACGAAGTCGTAGAAAAAACATAAAAAAGAACCTGGTTTTGGAGGACCAAGACAAGGTGAGGTTCACGAAACACTCGGATTTAACTAAGCCCTCTCATTTATAACAGGAGGAAACCTTGCACATTCGGATAACGGATTCTTGGTTAACTACAAAGACTACGTGCATCTTTTTACCGACGTTAAGCTTTTATCTATAATTATTATAAGATGTACTGTTATCATTATATTATTATTATACATTATTATATAGTTGCACTCTACTTGCTGAATTTTCCAGCCGATAATCAACATGTTCTAAAAAGCCGTTGACTTTTTAACACGAAAATGGGCATTTGCTACAAAAAAGGTAATTTCAAACTAAAACAGATTAAATTTTAATCATACAGTTGCAGTTTCAATCAAAACAGGTGTATTTTTTGAAATAAAATTACAAAAAATGATGAATTTTTAAATTGTAATGGAAATTTTTTCAAACCAAATTGTTAATGTTCCAAGGCAAAAAGACAAGTGTTCATGAAGAAAGTTGAATTTTCAGAAAAACAATTGAATGTTCATCAATGAATAGTAATTTTGATAATTCATGAAATGAAAGGAATAGTTTCAACAAAGCAAAAAGTTCATGTTTAGCACTTTTAAAATATAATGTAGGGAAACTGGTGATCTAGCTTTTAAAACAGAATCAGACTACGCAACATTTTATGTTCTCACAAATTACACAATTGTACTTTTGTAGTTCGTTTTACTGACTGATATTAGACAATCTTAGAGTTAATTGCGTAAGGTTAAATATTAATGAAGAACATATTAATTAATTTGTGGATGACTCCTTATTTATTTATTATTATTTCCTGAATTTATATTTATTACCGTAAGTAAGAATACTACTATTACTAGGAAGTACTACTATTGTTAGGTAAATTACAAGTAATGCAATTATTTATACGGTAAAATGAATTTTGTTTACGTTTATTGCACTAGGTACTGTTGACATTTTTCTGTTAGATACATTTTGAACCTTTTCGAGATCTGCATCTCAATCTTTTAATTTTTATCGTCAATAAAAAAAATCAAGAACATTCCTTTCGAAACTAGATATAAATCTTTTAAATATTTAAAGAGAACTTCTAGCGATTAGAAAGCTTTTAAAATATTTTTTTAATTCAAAATTTGTATTGCTATTGGAACAATCCAGTGTAGACAAGGCCATCTGTCATTGAAACAAAAGTGCGGGTTTCGCCACTTTCTTCCATACGAATACGCAAATCCCAAGGTTTTTGCTGATCAAAAAATTTAAGCATTGCATTATAATAAGTTTTATTTTGCAAATGTACAGTAACCGATGTTGGAACAACAATAGAATGATGATGGGTCGCATGCACTTTCTCTCGGAGCATTCCTGTCGTACCGACTCCACTTGGCATTCTTATGAAAATTGCGTTAAACGTATACTGTGTACGTGTAAGTTAATCAGGAATTTAATTAATTCCGCAATAAGAGAGTTTTCCAACAAGCACAGAGCCATTCGAAACGTCTACAGTAACACGATCTTGTTCTTGAACATTAATATTAGAAGCATCACGTCTACGTGGCGTTGGAGCTGATCCAACGTCTTCGAAATCAATAATTTCTCGAGGTTGAATTTCTGTACGGTTGCTGCTTTCCCCAGATCCTTCCACACCTAATTTTTAAGAAGAACCCAGTGTAATTAGGTTTATGTACCCTTAAAAAATAGCTGCTTATTCTTACTTTTGAACCAATATTAATTCCCAAAAATCTCAATTTAGTAAAAAAAAAAGTAGATTACATAGCAAGAAGAAGAGCAATGTCTTTTCACGGAGAGGGCAATTTTCGCGAAACAAGTGGTAGGCGAAGGCCGAAGTCCCAAGCTTATCACGAGTTTCAGAAACATTGCCTGAGCAATGGACCTGCTACGTTATGTTAGACATTATACCCTAACACCTCTGCTTTAAATCGAGGTCCAACATTATGTACGCATCAGCGTACGTCGCTCGAATAGAAGGAGTTTACGGTCAGTCGTTAAACAGGAGGACCTAAATAATTAAAAACTGTTTTTTAAAATGTAACTTACAAATCCCTGAAACGATTTTTCAAATAAGCGTTTTATTTTTGTTTGATATTTTCTTACGACCTTTCCTATTTTACCACGCTATCTCATACTTTTTCACGCTCCTTCTTTTTTCTTAGCGCTCTTTTATACTTTCTCACACCTTTTCTTTCCCTTCTAAGCTATTTCATATTTCTTTATGCTTTTTCATATTTTTTCACGCCTATTCGCTTCTTCTCCTTTCTATTTTGTATTAACTGACGCGCACGCCCGATGGGAAATACGATGACGCGTTAGAAAATATGAGAAGATATGAAAAAGCTTTACCTTGAAAGGATTTTCCGAGTGAGCGTTCTATTAGTAAGAAGACCAGACTTTTGTGATAGTATTTTACATGGGATTCCGAACAGTTCGACAGATACTTTAATATTTGACCTTGTTATAAATCTACCTTATTCACTCAACTTGATCAAATACAATGCAGGTATATCATGTACAAAAAGTAGCAAAGCGAAGATTTTAGGCATTTGTCTACGCATTGAAGTTTAGCAATATATTCCACTATGTAACGAAAATGAAGAAAAATGTCAGTATCAATGCATATTTTCCCACGCCTTTTTCTACTTTCTCACACTATTTAATATTTTTTCACGCCTCTTTCTTTTTTCCTGAGCTAATTCATATTTTCCTTTGTTTTTTTTTATATTAACTGAAACCGTTTTCTCTTTTTTACGATAATTTTTTTTTCACTTTTTCATGTTTTTTAACGCGCCTTCATATTTTGTCATGCGCTCTCATCTTTTTCCACACCCTTTTTTATAATTCCAAGCTCTTTCATATCTTCCCCCTCACACGACCGAGGATAAATATATGATGTACGTGAAAAAAATTTAAGACAAAAGCATTGTAGAATATGAAATAGCGTGAAAAAAAGGGAATGTCATGGAAAAATTTTAAAAAAAACTGTTGCGAAATATAAAATAGCGTAAGAAAAGCGAAAAAAGGGGCGGAAAATAGAACGGGGAAAGGGAAATATTAAATTGACATCTTTCTTAACGCCTTAACTTTGACTAGGTTTTTTGATTAAAATGTAGCTTAAATTACTTTCAAAGACTTCATCAAATGTCGACGTTTTAAAACTCCCTGATAAAAAAATAATAAATTTTACGTCGGTGTCTGTCTCTCTTTTGTCGTTGTCGTCGTTGTCGTCATCGTTGTCGTCGTCTGTGAACACAATAACTTTTGCCAAAATTATCAAGTTATATTGCGCTTCAGCACACTTTATGAGGGTGTAGAAAGAAAGAACGATTTTGTTGGTTAGCTATTTTAGGTAAAAACTCAAAAAGCTAGAGCATTTTTAAAAATGCTTAGAATACTTTGTCTGTGATTTAAAAACTCTATGTACGCCTATACATAGCACTCTGAAATATTAACAATTTATCTAAATACGTTTGCTCAAAAAAATAAAAATTTAAAAAAATATAGCATTTGCAAAATTAAAGAAAACAAATGAAAATAAAAATTTCAAGACAAACAACGTATGATATAAAAGAAGGCAAACAAGAAAAAACGTGCCTTGAAAAAAGATCTACTAAATTTGTTAATGATTACTTTTCGAAAGGAGGTCTGTTTTTTTTTTTAAAACAGCATAAAAAAAAAGAAAAAAATGTTTGGGCAAACGATAATACGAAAAAAGTAATAAAAATAAAGTTGTTCACCTGAAAAAGAGCTATAAATTACGAAATAAAATCATTAAGCAAAAGTGATTCTTCCAAAAAAGAGCTACAATTGTGTGTATAATTATTTCACAATAGAGCGCGTAGTTTGAGTTTTTATTCATAAAAAACAACATTCAAAATGGAAAAAAAATGAAAAATTTTTGAACAAAAGATACAAGCTATAAAAAAATTAGTAAACGTTACAATTAAAGAAATAAAATTTTTTGAAAAACAACACAATTTACAATAAAATATATAATAACAAAATTGTTTTTTATAGGATGGGCACATTTTTATTATAAAACAAGATAATGAAAATACGTATATTTTAATACCAATCCATATTATCAATTTTAATAATGTAAGTTTATTGAAATGATCCATTTTTCAGGGTACCTGGGAATAAAATAAAATGCAAAATATGAAACAAAGGTCAATGTAATCATGATTTGTAATTAAAATAAATTAAATTTTTACTTCAAATATTTAAATTCAATTCAATAAATTATTTATAGATATGGGACGTTCCACGTCAACCGGGACAAAGCATTTGCCAAAATTCTTCTCAACCGATCAAGACGTTTGAGGGCTC
>JAUELO010455928.1:0-12812 GCA_032357855.1 Amphibolips quercusostensackenii | reverse complement strand
GTTTCAGGTTAGCCCTGAAGAAGTAAACTGCAACGTTCACGAAACGTCGGCAAGATTCGTAGTTATTCACACGATTGCAACCCGAAAAAACTCTTTTATTATAATGGCCATATTGTTAACGGTATTTGGTGCAGAGGACAAAATTGTAATGCGGTTTATATCAGTTAAACTGAACGTCCGTTAGGAATACGTGTTAAAAAACACAGGAGAGATATAACTAAGGTCCCTGAAAAACAGACAATGCTTACTAAGCATGACATTTAAAAAAATCATTTTTTTTTACTTTGAAAACGCGAAAATTCTTGCGACTGGAGATCACTATAGTAAACGTCTGGTGATGGCAATGTGTCACATTGCTGGCAATGTGAATGCGGTCTATTTAAGAACCGATTAGAAAAATCTTTTAAAAATATACTACTCTGTTGTAAAACGAAAAATATTCTAGGAACGCATGGCCACGATGGTTGTCGCCCTTTCAAGTAAACCGCCAATAAGTCCTCTTATTTCAGTCACTTTTACTGCCAAAGCCCTTGTAAAAAATTAAAGCATCTTTCTTTTCAATTTTGTTAGTCGTTAAACTGGAGGGCCTCTGAAAATGTTTTTTAGTTTTCTTTGTGATTTGAAACAGAGTGGACGTCTCTAGTTTTTACGTCGAAAACTATCCTGTTATATTGACGAAAATTGCTTCACAGTCTTTACTATTTTGCCTTTGTTTTTCAATTATTAACTTCCGCCCAAGCTTAAAAGTGTGTGTTTTCGTTCTACGTGTCTGTAAATATTGTGTTTATCGGATTATGGAGTGATTCACTTTCTTGTAACCTCACCTTCTGCAACAAAACAGGAAAAACACAGAGAGAGAGCTGACAGAGAGAGAGATAGAGAGATAGTGAGGCGTCGAAAAAAGCCAAAAAAAAGAGAAAGAAAGAGAGAGAGCTAGAAGCTGCATGGCACAGAAATACTAAGTTGATGCATGAATTTTCTTTTATTAAATATTGCTTTCCACAGTTTTAATTTTAATGTTAGTTTGAACATAACTATTTTCAGGTAAATATCGGTCACTGTCAAGGACCCCTATTTGTGGTCAGAACGTTTGCCAATTTTGGTTTTTACAAAAATGCACGTTTTTCAATTACACACATCCATATGACCCTAATGCCAATCTTTATCAATTGTTTGGTTAAAACCACTAGGAGTGGATAATAGGGGTTGTGTAATAGAAATGAATATAAAAGGCTGTAAATGTAAGGTTAAGAACATCACCCGGAGCATCATAAGAGTGACCTAGTTAGTTTAAAAACAAAAAAAAAATTTACAGCTATTTTGCATGGATGCTCCTTGGACTTGTTTGGTTAAAACCACTAACAGTGGATTTTAATATTAGGGTTTGTGGAATATGATTGTTATATTGTTAAATTAATTTAAGAATGTCTGCACGAGGAAATATAAATATTAACATTGATTATTGAATAAATATAGATAATGAAAATAAAGTACGAAAAAAGTTAGAGGTTTTCGTGTTTACTTAACATTTTCAATAAGTAAAAATTAATGACAATTAATTTTAAATGTTGCTGGTGAAAAAATAATGTACTTTTTTGTGAGATCGGTATCTGCCGTTTCATTTTGGTAACCCGATTTCCTCAAAATCAACTTGCAATTGGAAATAGCGGGTAGTTTGAGTTTGGTGGCAACAAGCTGGAAGGCAGCCAGTGTGAGTCAGGGCGGTTCGCGGCGTCCAAGCGAAGGCGCCGCACGCACTTTGCGCGGCGGCACATGCACACGGAAATTTTTTGTTTCAAATAAATAGTTTTTATGTATGCAGGGGTCGTTTTTAAAAAATTTATTTGTGGTGTTTTGAAGAATCCTGCAATAGCTGTAAAATGTGAGGTATTTTTTTCAGTTTCTAAATGTTTAACCACGAGAGCATTAAGTTCACGAATAGGAGATGTTTTTTTGAAAATTCATTATTGATGTTATAGAGAGCATTGAAATAAATAAAAATTTTGGCGTTGATTTTTCTTGTTAAAAATTTTTTTAGATTAGAGTGCGTAGTGTTTAAGCATAGGCGTTTTTTTATTAATTTATTTATGGTGCTCTGGAAAGGCTTAAAATCGCGGAATGCTGTGATGTACATGTCTTATGATTGAAAACTTTTTTTAAATATGATGGGATGGTGCTCACATACAGAAATTTTTTACTACAAATTCATTTGTGGTGCTCCAAAGAGCCGTTAAAAATTCGCGAAATTTGGTCTACTTGTTTTTAAATTGCTTTAAAGTTTTGAATGGTGGAGGGGCTAGGCTGCGACTAGTCAACTCCGCACACATAAAAGTCGATTTTCGGAAAAAACCATAAGAGCTGTAAGTTTTTTATTTTGGCCTAAAAATAGCAGTAAAAATGCCGTAAATTATGCAGCAATGAAAAATAAAAAATTCTAAAAAATTATTTTGAGGGGGCTAGGTTGACGGATTTCCCTTTAGGTCACTTTTCTGAAAAAGCAATAATAAAAAATATATGATTATTAAAAATAAATCCATTCATTGAGGATAGTATATATTAATTAAAGAATGTTCTAGAAATAGAAAACCTCAAAAATAAGAAAGTTGAGCATGAGAACACGATTGGGAAATATTTGAAAATTTATTGAAGCAATAACAAACTGATATTGTGAAACTTCCAAGTAGGCTTACGCGTCACCTTCACCAACATCTCGCTTTTGCAAGTCACAGCTCCGAAGAGAAAAAATTCTCAAAATTGTTTTATTTTATTCTTTATATTTTTACATCATGAAACAAGTATTTTCTTTTTTAATATTCTTGAAAAGTTTATGTCAATAGAAGAAAGGTAGCCTATCAGCATTAAGCGGAAAGACACATTTTTGAGACCGGAAGAATTTTTTTCCTGGAAATAAAATTTTTTAATTTTTATCGTAAGCAGTACACTATATCGCAAAATAGCAAGATTTATTTTTCATGAAATCTTTTTAGTGGAGCTAACTTTTATCTGAAAATTTTTTTGTATATCTCGTTGTTTGATGTAGTCAAAAGGCATGAATATACACACAGTAATTCTTATTTAAGCACCAGAAAACTTTTTCACAAGATCTTATCTACCAGAAAAAATAGGTTGGAAACAGTGCATTTATAATTATATAGAAAAAATGATATTTAAAATTTTTCACCCTGCCTAAACGACCTTCAAATTTTTAAAGATCTTTGAAACGACTTTTTCGCTTTTTTTGAGTTATATCATTTCCTTCGACTATTGGACCATAAAATGTGTAAATTTGTGATCAGAAATATTTTCTAAATGTATTTTAACAATAAGATATAAAAAAGGTTGACATTAAAATATTGCTTTTTATTTCACCATACAAAAGTCATCGGTGTCTCATTTGAGTGAAAGTGTTTTTTATGGTACTTAAATTTATGTACGTGATATATGTACCTATATATCCTTGTGCAAAATAATATCTGAAAGTAAATTTCTCACTTTAAACCGCAAATTCTAGTATAGTGGAAAATATTTCTACAGTATTCAGACACTTATTTTAGAACTTAATTCAGAACGCATTTAGACAGCCTCGACCTCTACTTTCGTTCCCTCATTCACATATGATATGCATTTTTTACATATTATTAAAATAACAACACTATTATTTGATGAATCGACAATAACAACATTTCGTAAAATATGCATGAATTTAAAATTACGCTAGTGAAAAAAATTTTTGTGTAAAAAACAGATTTTTTGAATTTTTATGAAAGATCGTAACTTCCGTACTCTTAAATACAATATATTTATAGTATATTAGCGGGCAGATTTTTTAAAAATTGAAAATGTAACTATTCCATTTTTCTCATTTAAAATAAATATTTTAAATTAAAAATTGATCTTTCTAGTCGAATAATCAGAACTTTTTTTAAAATTTAATTTTTTTCTGAATATTTGTCTTCTTTTTTGATTGAATTCAACAGCTTTTCAATTTTGAATTAAATTTTTTTGTAGAAGTATTAAATATTACATTTTGTGTTTAGAATTCATCTTTATTGGTTAAAAGTTCAACTACCTGGTTGAAATTCAAATTAATTTGTTAAAATTTTTTTTTTTATGAAGATTTATCATTTAAGTTGAAAATGTATATTTTTAAGTTGAAAGTTAAACTGTTTGTTGGAAAATTTTATCTTATTTTTCTTTAAAAATTTGGGTAAAAATTAACTTTTTTTAATTTATATTTTTGGTTGAAAATTTGAATGCTTGGTTAAAATTGAAAGTGCTTTATAAAAATCTAACTTCTCAAACGAAAATTAATCTTTTTTGTAGAAAAATTACATTTTATTGAAAAATCAAATTTTCTGGTTGAAAATGAAACTGTTTTGTAGACGATTTGCCATTTCTTCTTCCAAATTCAAAAAAATTATTAAAGACTGATGTATTTTGTTGAAAATTTATAATTTTTTAAAGAACAATTATTTAAATATCTGGTTAGAAATTAATTTTTTTAAATAGAAAATTTAATTTCTTGGTAGAACATTCTTTTTTTTTGTTGAAAATTCGTTTTTTGCGTTGAAAATTCATCTATTTTGGTAGAAATTGCTTTTTTTGTTTTGATTAAAATCACAACTGTTTGGTTAAAAAACAAATTGTCTTAGTTAAGGGCTTACATTTTTCCTTGACTAAATTTATCATTTAATGAAATATTATATTTTCAAGTTGAAAATAAACTCTGGTTAAAAATTAACTTTTTGTGTAAAATTCATATTTTTTATTTAAAGTTTAAATAGTTAGTTAGAAATGATACTATTTAATAAAAATATAACCATTTAAAATAAAATTGAACTATTTTGTAGGAAATAAACTTTTTTCTTGAAAAATTGAATTCAAGAATTTTTTTCTTTGGTTGAAAATTTAAATATTTTGCTAAGGATTAAACAATTTCGTTATAAAGTTATCGTTTTAAGTGGGGAATTGAATTTTTTGTTAAACAAAATAAAATGCTAATGAAAATTCAAAAATGAAACTACTCTATAGAAATTTTTTTGTTTTTGGTTCAAGATTCATTATTGTAGTTGAAAATTTATCTCTTGGGTTGGCAATGTACCTATTTCGTTGAAAACTTGTCTTCGTATAAAAAAAAAATCTACAAAAATTCTAAACAAAATATCGAACTTAAATATAAAGTAACAAGTAATATTTTATATAGCTATTTTACATATAATTTTGTTATAAATTTCAAATGATAAAATTTATTTAACAAATTAAAAAAAAACCGAAAACATGTATTTTTTTCATTTTGTTTAAATCAATAGTTTTAAAAAATTCATAAATTTTTAGGGTTTTGAAACATTTCAGGTGATTTTGAGGGATTGCAAAGCATTTTAAGAAATTAG
Source organism: Amphibolips quercusostensackenii (assembly GCA_032357855.1). Classification (NCBI taxonomy): domain Eukaryota; kingdom Metazoa; phylum Arthropoda; class Insecta; order Hymenoptera; family Cynipidae; genus Amphibolips; species Amphibolips quercusostensackenii. The sequence goes on along the minus strand of JAUELO010455928.1, from coordinate 7,422 downwards.
CAAAATTTAAAGGGATTTCAAAAAATGCTGTAGGATTTCCAAGGATTTAAGAGATTTTAAGAAAGTTTAAGGAATTTTACAAAAATAAATGACTTCTAAGATTTATATGGATTTAAACTGTTTTTTTGGAGAGCTTAAATTTACCTAACTTTCAATGTGACTGTCCCATTATTGCTTAAAAATTTATTTTGCAGGATACTTATCTGTTTGGTTAAAAATTTAAACATTTTGTTTAATATTCTTTTTTCATTGTTTAAAATGATTTTTTACCCAAAAAATTTAACTTTTTTATTTTTAAATAAATTTGGATGTTAATTGTTATTGTCTACTAGGATAAAATCAATATTAAATATTGACTTTCAATTTTTTCAATTGTGAAGAAATTTTTCTCTAGCTCCATTGATCTTTTCTGGTTAAAAATTCTGCTTTATTGGTAAAAAATCCAAGCGAAATTGAAAAATTTTTTATTTCAATTTGACTGATCTCTTTAAAAATCTTTTCTTTTCTGGTTTAAAATTAATTGTTTTAACTGAAAATTTAACTTTTCTGTTTTCAGTTAAAAATTTATCGTTTTTAGTTAAACATTCGGTTTAAAATTTGTTTCTTTTTTGGTTCAAGATTAATTTTTTAAATGAAGATATAATTGTTAAATTTTGGATTCAAAATCAATAAAGGTTAGTTAAAAATTTAAAAAAAGGTTAAAAATCTTGTTTTCTCTTAAGTAAAAATTTTTCTTGTTAAAACATAGTCTTCTTAGTTTTAAAATCGTTTTTTCTTGACAGAAATTTGATCTTTTTCTTTTAAAAATGCAAATGCCTTATTTGAAATTCATTTTTTTTAAATTCAAGTGTTTTTGATTCAGATTAAAATATTTTTTGGTCAAAATATTAATTAATATCTTTTTTAATAAGAATTATTTTTTTTGGAATAAGAAGTGAACTATTTAGTTAAAAATTCAAATTCATTCTTGAAAAGTTTTTTTTCTTGTATTGATAATTTGTGATTTTATCTAAAAATGCAAAAGTTTGAAATTTTGTTTTTTGTTGTCCAAGAAATCTTTTTTTTCGGTTGAAAATTAAACTATTTTGTTGAAAAATCGATTTTTTGGTTTGAAAATTCATGTTTTAATAGAAGCATGGTCTTTTTCAGTAAAAATTTCAATAAGTAGTTAAAAATTCAAATATTTCGTTGACATTGTATATGTTTTGTCAAAAATTTTTCTTTTTGGCAAGAAAATACGTCCTTCTGTTTGAAAATTATTATCTTTTTTTTGTTTTGAAAATTCAATCAATTTAGTTAAAAATTCGACACTTTTTTTGGTGAAGATTTATTATTTTACTGAAAAATTCAAGAAGCTGGTTTGAATTTTATTTGTTTCTTAACTTGGAAATCTGTCCTGGTTAAAAGTTAAACTCTTTTTTTGAAAAATCGTTTTTTTGTTAAAAAATTGATCTCTTTTGGTAGAAACGTCATCTTTTTGTTTAAAAATGCAACTGTTAAGTTGAGACCTCATTTTTTTGCTTCAAAATATAAATACTGAGTTAACAATTTATTTATTTTGTTGTAAATTTAACTTTTTTAGTAAACATTAGTCTTCTTGTTTGAAACTTCGTTCTTTTGGTTCAATCCGAAATTTTAATTTTTCACCAAAATGTTATTTTTTCACAAAATAGTAAACTGTTTTCAAAAAGTTAAATTTTTATAAAATACTTTCACTTTAAACCAAATTTCAGAATTTTTAACCAAAAATATACATTTTCAACTTGAATATTAGATCTTAAAAAAAAAACGAATTTAAACAAAAATTAATTAAAATTTCCACCAGGTACTTGAACTTTGAACCAATAAACATGAATCCTCAACACATAATGTAATATTTAATACTTTTACAAAAAAAATGATTCAAAATTCAACAAACTGTTAAGTGTAATCAGAATAAAAGCATTTAAAAAAATAAAAACAGTTAAATCCTTAACCGAAAAAGTGCATTTTCTGTAAAAATTGATAAATTTTCAACACAAAAAGGCGAGTTTTTAGAAGAGAAGAATTACTTTTAAACAAAAGTTTTGAATTTTCAACTAGAAAAGATCAATTTTCAGTTTAAAATATTCATTTTGGATAAAAAAATAAAATAGTTACATTTTTAGTTCAACAAAATCTGCCCGCTAATCTAATATTGATACATCGTAATGGAGGGTACGGAAGTTATGATCTTTTGTAAAATTTAAAAAATCTATTTTTTACAAAAATCTTTTTTCACTAACATAATTTCAAAGTCATGCGAAAAAAGAAAAGACTCTTTTATTTGGGATTCGCTGACTGCCGTATTTTGTATTTTTTATTGTGATTTAATCTATGACGAACAATATCAGTTTTTTTATTGCTCCAATGAATTTTAAAATGTTTTCCAATCGTGTTCTTAAGCTAAACTTTTGTATTTTCTAGGTTTACTATTTCTGGAACATTTTTTGTTTAATATGTACTACCATAAATAAATAAATTTATTTTGGATAATAGTATATTTTTTGTTATTGCTTGTGCAAAAGAGTGACATAAAGGGGTCGACGTCAAAAAATTTTATACCTATAAAGTGAATAACTTATCAAGTTAACGGAATTATAATGAGATCATAAAAAAAAAATTTCTGGTCATTTCACGGACACTAAAAATGTTTCCAAGACATACAAGTTTCAAATTTCAAACTTTTATAACTGAAAAAATGTTGTTCATTTTTCTATTAATGCTTTGTCTGCTCATTAATATAAACTAACAGTTTTTGTTAAATGATGTAAAATATTTTATGCTGTTTTAATGAACCAATTTGAACTTTTAAATTTCTCCTCTGACCCAGTTTGGGTGAATCGAATATCCCAGTTTGGGCAAGCGATGTCACGTTCGATTTCCTACATTGGTGGATCTATTATCTTTTAAAATTTTAACGTAAAAATGTAAAAAAATGATAGACTACATAATTTAAAGAATAAATTTTTATCGTTTACATTTTCAAATTCAAATTTCACTATCTTGTTGTTTGGGATTGGAGACTTTACTTTGGGCTGTAAGAATAAGTAGTAATAATAACTCAGGACCAAAAAATATTTTTGGGAGTCTACTGGGATTGTTATGGGTATTTTCTATGTTTTTGGGGTCGCTGATCACGAATCCATTCTCTAAATTGAGCTAGCACGTAATAATTTGCAGTAAAGTTTAAAAAATTATTAAAAACTAGAATTTCTGCATAAAGTTTGTCCCCAAATCTACAAACCGCAATCAACAAGCCGAAAACCCACAAACTAACAAGCCCTAATCCCAATAACCTTAAACCCTAAACCAGCAAACCCCAAACTCTATAAGCTTCATATCAGCAAACCCACAAACTCCAAACCAAAAAGCTCTGAACCCACAAACCCTAAATCCACAAACTCCAAACCCACAAACTTTAAATACACAAACTCTAAATCCACAAGCTACAAATCAACAAACTTGAAATATACAAGCTTCATATTCACAAACTTACAAACCTCAAACCCACAAGATCCATATCAACAACTGTACAAACCCCAAACTAACAATCTTAAACCCACAAACCACAACCCCAAACCAACAAGCCCTAAACCTACAAGCCTCATATCAAAAAAACTCACAAACTCCAAACCAAAAAACTCATGACCCACCAATTCTGAATCTACAAGCTCCAAGCCTTGTATTTTGTATTTTTCCTCGCAAATTTCGCAAAGAAACATAAAGGTTTCAATGCCTACAAGATCCATATCCACAAACGTACAAAACTCAAACCAACAATCCCAAACCTACAAACACCAAACTCACAAACTCTAAACCCACAAACAACAAACCCACAAGCTTTATATCCACAAACGTGCAACCCCCTAACCAACAATTCTGAACCTACGAACCCCAAGCTCACAAACTAACAAGCCCTAAACTAAGAAGCCTCAAACTTACAAGCCCCAAATTACACCAATTCCTTAATTGGTATTATAAGATGTGAGGTGTTTGGGTTTGTGAAATTGAGGCTGGTAGGTTTGAGGTTTGTGGATTTGGGTTCTGAACTTTGGGTTTGTTAGATTGTTCGCGAACAAAATTTTGATACATAAACTTAGTTAATGTAAAGGTATATGAAGTTTTGAAGTCTTGCTAAATCTTTTACAAAGTCCCCTCGCCTCTCACGAAAGGGTACTTAATTAGCGTGAATACCCTTGCCTCTCACGACATTTGTTCCTTAAAACCCGATTAATTGCAATTTTTTCTATTTGCAATAACGTGTCTTTTTTGTTTTAAACGATCTGCGAATAGGGCTTCGTTTATGTGGTATATAGGTATCACCTTGTAGGCTCTAACAGTAATCAGCCATCATATTTCCATTCCAAACACCCTGTTATCTTCGTTCCATTGTTTTGATATTCTGATGAAAGCTTTCACTCTGCTCCTCACCCGAAGCCCTTAAATTTTTTGGAAAAAATTAATATGTGAATAAAGGTCATAAATTTTTAAGTGCATAAAACTTCCCAAATCTTTGTATTCGGTCAGCATGTCCTCAACATTTTTTTTATAATCTGGATCCTTATTGTTACACAAAAATTTTGATACAAAATTTTCAAAACCTATTCAAGCAGCGAGTTCAAGTGTTGTCATTTTATTTTAAAACTCTTCGTCATTATTGGAGCCCTTATTTGAGGTCCATCGAAAACTCCCTCATCAATTTTTGCTTGCCATAGGTTTGGGAACTTGATAAAGAGATGATTGAAAACATCAGTGTTATTTAACTTTATAGCTTAAAAAAATTGCCTAATGAGCTTAAGTTTAATAAGCAAAGGTGGTAAAAGTATCCTTGTATTGTTTACTAATGGATCATGTAATACATTCTTTGAACCTGGTGTTAGAGTTTGACGAACTGTCCAAACTTCTTTTTTGTAATGGTCAGCACGTTCACGACTATCCCATTCACACAAAAAACAAGAAAATTTTACAAATCAATTTTGTTAACCAAGTTCAATTGTTATGATCTTCGAGTCACCGCATATTCGCTAGTTATGTACGTCATAATTCAGTTTAGTAAGCAGCAGTTAAAGATCATTGTAGCTCTCTTTTAAACTTCTAGAATATGATACTGGAAGAGACGCATACACATATGCATTGTGCAATAATACTTCTTAAAAAATTTGTGTGAATGAATCAAGAAGCAACGGCCAATCATCAGGATTGCAATTAATGCAATTAAGCTCAGAAATCAAACATTCAATATTATTAAAAAAACTAATAAGCCTTCATAAAAAAATTATGCCTAAATGGTTCGTTTTTTTCTATAAAAAGATCATTTAAATTTTTTTGTAAAAAGTCCTTTTTCTTTTAGCTGAAATGCGAGAAATTCAGCGTTTTCTTTTGAGAGTCCTAAATCTCTTGCGAGATCATTAGGCTTCCTTTGGTTAAACATTTTAGAAGTTTTTCTATTTGCCATCGAATTTTTTAAGATTAGATTCACTACTGGACTATTCGTAGACGCATGAGGTTCTGAAGTTTCTCCGTTTACTTCCCTGGATTTGTTTTTCTTTATTCCTCTGCCAACTGAGGCTCTTAGAATGTTTTCTCAAATTGGCATTTTAACGGAAGGTACCAAGGGATATAAAACATCAGATATGTTTCTTGTATTTAATCTAATTGTCGAAACTGACCAGAAGCAACAGTCTTTCTTATGATTCTAAGTTTCTTGCTAGATTATGGGAAAACTGAAGCGTTCCTTTTTTTATCTCTCTTTTGCTATTTACAAAAAGATTTCGCACAAAAAGTGCACAAAGTATTTGGTATCCAAGTTGTATCAAAATCAGTTATAGAATTTGGATAGCAAGATTTATATATTGTTTTTTTTTAATCTGTCCAAAATCTTCATGTTTCTTTTCAACATGAATTCTCCATAAACCAGACAAAACTCGTCCGGACTATTTGTGCAAATTGTGATTTTTCTTTGAAAACAGATAGTCTAAATAAAAGATTCATAGGACAAGAACTTTAAGTGCTAAAAAAAACGCATATATTTTTTTAGTTTCAGGACAAGTTCACAGAAAAAACTAAGAATGAAATTTGTTGCAGGAAATTTTCTAAAGCGATGAAGTTTTGTTTAGCCAACTTCGCGTCTTGTGAAATGCATGTGTTTGTCATCAATAAACAGAATAAGGCTTAACCGAATATCGGTGAAACCTCCTTTCGTTTGAATATCATTCGGTTAAACCTTCTTTTGTTTTTCTATTAGAAACACATGCATTTTGAAAGACGCGAAGTTGGCTGAACAAAACTTTATTGCTTTTAAAAATTTCCTACAACAAATTTTATTGTCAGTTTTTTCTGTGCACTTGTACTGAACCTTTTAGACGTTATTTTCCTCACGAAGGCTTATCAGTTTTTTGTTATAATATCAAAGGTTTGAATTATGAGTTTAATTGTATTAATTACAATACTGATGAATGGCTGTTGTTTTTTAATTCAGCCACACAAAGTTTTAAAGCAGTATTATTGCACAATGGAAATGTGTATGCGTCTCCTCCGGTATCATATTTTAAAGGTTAAAAAGAGCTACAATTATCTTCAACTACTGCTTACTAAACTAAGTTACGACGTGCATAACTGGCTAATATGCGGTGACTTGAAGATCATAAAAATTGTACTTTGTTAACAAAATGAATTTGTTAAATTTCCTTGCTTTTTGTGTAAATGGGATAGTCGATATTGTGCTAACTATTACATAAAAAAAGTTTGGACGGCTTGTCAAACTTTAACACCAGGTTCAAAGAATTTATTCCATGATTCATTAGTAAACACTTCAAAGATACTTTCACCACTTTGCACACTAACCTTGAGCTTATCAAACAAGTTATTAAAGCTATGAAATTAAATTACACTAATGCTTCCAATCATCTCTTCATGAAGTTTCCAAACCTATTTAAAGCAAAAATTTATGAGGAAGTTTTTGATGGACCTCAAATAAGGGCTTTTATGATTGACGAAGAATTTTTAAAATAAATTGAGAAAACTTGAACCCGCTACTTGAACAGGCTTAAAAATGTTGTATCAAAATTTTTGGGTAACAATGAGAAGCTGGATTATAAGAAATATGCTGACGGCATGCTGGCTTCATACAAAATTTTAGGATGTTCAATGAACCTTAAAATTCATTACCTTTATTCACATCTTAATTTTATTTTCAAAAATCTTGGAGCTTTCGGTCAGGAGAAGGGTGGAAGGTTTCATTAGGATATTAACACTATGGAACGAAGATACCAGAGTGTTTGAAATAAAAATATGATGGCTAATTACTGCTGGAGCCTACAACGTGATACTGAAATACCACATAAACTAATAATTATTCGCAGATCGTTTAAAACAAAAAAGACACGTTATTTTGAGAAGATC